>AWOL01S0004511.1:17537-27699 GCA_000715115.1 Nicotiana otophora | reverse complement strand
GCCCCCAACCCCCACCCTACCTCCCGCTCCCCTCGAGGATATGACCTCACTCGACCATCCTAGACCACAACCACTATACGTAGGCAGACTAAGGGAAATCACTAACACACATAAGGCAACAACCCAAATTAGAAGAAGATAAGTTGCAACTACAGGCATACTAATACGGTGAATAAACAAATATGGACTACAACGATAACAATTTAACTAACTATAAATTAGAGACACATGATCAGCAAGATATGTGTAACTAAATACCCTAGACAGTGCTAATAGGGCCGAGAGAAAATACAAAGGATCTAAATAGTACAGACAATTAAATGATCTAAGCAAATAAATAACGGTTATAGCACAATACTAGTATAGAACACACTACGAACAATGAAACAAATTTAAACAAAGTGTATCTACGACAAAGTGTAATGAGACAGGAACGTATAACCTAGTATCATCGACGGAGACGGTAGGGCCGATGGTGGTAGTCGAAGAACTGGCCGGAGTTGATGGGTAATGAATCACTTGGCTTGCAGACGGGTCTGGTTTGCATGTGACCACGGCGCCGCAAACAGGCCTGAAACCTAGTTGTAGTAGTTCCCACTCGCCGACGATCAGTTCATAGGGAATGCCGGAGTCTACTGTCTTGTTCACTCTGGAGTGAAAGAGCGCACCCCCGGCGCACACGGGGCTGGACAAGTGAAACGAGGGGGGAAGAGGACGACCGACAAAGTGTAGAAGATTAGAGAGATGTCGTCGGCGTCTCACCGGCAGTGAGGGATGGAGAAGACAAGACGAGAAAAAGGAGAAGCGGGGTGAGAGAGATGGGGGAAGAGAGGGAGGAGGGGTGTGGGCTGATGAGGAGGAGAGTGGAGAGAGAGGGGACTTACCTGGGCGAAGGGTAGTCGCCGGCGACTGAATTAGTCGCTGGTTTTGTTACAATAATAATAACAATTATTATTAAAAAAAATAGGAAGCACGAATGAAAATTCATGCACACATATGGTCTTGGATGGTCTAATTAGGATTAAAAAAGTTAACGATATAAATTTCTTAGGTGAATGAAGTTCCTAAATAGTAGGGACTTTGCATAATTTCAAATAAGGAGTGTTTGAATAGCCAATATTTTAGTTGATTTGAAATTCCTAAATATTAGGAACAATTATAATTTTATCTAATGTCCTATAACAGGTAAAAAAAAGCAAATGATATTTCGATAGGAGTTTCGTACTTTTAATATAGTATAGATAATGTTGTATTATTTAATCAAAAATACCATTCGAAAATATCTAATTGTGACCGAAGGGTTAATAAGTTATAACTTGTAATCAATGCTTTATTTTTTATCTGTTGGATCTGATGTAGCAATGTTATCTTTTGTACGCACGCCGAAATTTAGGTTTGTGGATGCTTATTACCAATTACATCTTATAAGTGGAGAACTATTTGAATGCATCATGAAAAAAGTTAAGAAGAACACTTATAGTACTAATATAATGGACGCCGTAAAACTGTAATGAATTATACAACTATGAGAAAAAAGATGGATGGGTTTGTCCCTTCGGGAGGAATTGATTGTCCTCAGAAGGGTCAAACGTTAGAGTCATTTTTCTTTTTCTTTCCTTTTGTTTATAGTAAATTAGATTTCGTAAAAAAATAAAAAATAAAACAAAGTCAGCAAAAAGAAATTGGGTAAAAATAATGGCTAGTGAAAACTGCAAAGTTTGAAAACGAGAAAGTAGCTTGATAATATTAGAAAAAAAAAAAGAAATAATTTGCTTGTGAAAAAAGGCTTTCTCGAACTCTGGCCCCCTCAACTTTCACAAACCTTGTGCACCCTTTATTGGGTGCTCGATCACACAAATTTAATGTGTAAATCCGTCCGTATCTAGTTTTGAGTATGAGGGTTAAGCTAATTAATTTTTAATGTGGATTCGACATAGAATTATTAAATATTTTAAAATAAAATTTACATATTTTGAAATTATGTAAAAAGTATTATAAGTTAAAGTTGTTAGTAATTCAAAACACTTAAAAAGCATTTGCAAAAAGATGGTAAAAGAAATTTCTTTGACTTTTCCAATATTAATTGAGTCACACAAAGTAAAAAAGAGGGAACACTATGGTAAATTTTCTTGCAATACTATCCTTTAGGCGGCAACTATGTTCAGAAAGCTGCAGAATACATTGAAATCTAATGTTGTGTGTGAGGAATTAATTAAATCCGACAACAAAAAAATCAAATTGGTCTACAACATTACTTAGGGTATAGTATCTTATATCATCGTGCTGCAAGGAAAAGGGTTCAAATCAAGAAGAAACTCAAGAAATTTATCAAGATTTTTGTTAAATTTCTGGGAGCATTGGCTCAGCCAGTATCACCTATATTGATTGTAGGAAATTGTAGCATGTATAAAACTCTTTTTTCCCAGTAATTCCAATACCAAGATATATAGGAAATATATCGAATCGGTTAGTACATGCTATTTGATCTTAAAAACTTGCCGCAAACTTAAAAACAAGAAGGGAAAGGTTCAAATCTTGAACACCATTCGTTAACAACATGCATAAAAAAGAGAATCATATACAGAAGGATTATAAACATGAAAAGTTAAAAAACTATAAACATCTTAAAAGGAGATTATCCAAGATTTCGTTTCTTTTAGTTTCTTCAAGTAACCCCGAATTAACCAAATCTTAGGTGGTCCACGAATATGAAATATGGAATTATAATAACTTTAGTTGTGTGGATCAAGGTTTTCAAAGAAAGATTTCTAGCATAACATAGATGAATGTATATAATGTATACAAGTGAAATCGAGCTGGTGCATCCCGGCCTCCGACAAGATAAGCCAGGCTCGAGACATGGTGGCAAGGAACCGAAATCGAGCCAAAGGTCCTACCGAGTTAGTTTTCGGGGGCACGACACCTGCCCTCGAGAATTTCGAGGTCATGATTCCGGAATCTGTCTTAGCCGACTTCGAAGAACATTGTCGGACAATCAAGCATAGCCAACAGAAGGCAAAAATATCCGTGACCGACCAGATATCACGGCAGGGATCTCGACACGTATTGATAAGGAACCGACAGTAATTTAATCAGAAGATTTTTTTACCTTTTATAGAGTTGTACTGTGACAAGAGTGGGTTGCTCTAGTGATAAGCACCCTCCACTTCCAACCAAGAGGTTGTGAGTTCGAGTCACCCAAATAGGAAGGTGGGGAGTTCTTGGAGGGAAGGAGCCGAGGGTCTATCGGAAATAGCCTCTCTACCCCAGGGTAGAGGTAAGGTCTACGTACACACTACCCTCCCTAAACCGCACTAGTGGAATTATACTGGGTTGTTGTTGTTGTTGTATAGAGTTGTACTGTAATGACCCAACCAGTCATTTTGACTTTTAGAACCCCATTCCCCTAAATAAAACTACTCGTATGTGCTTTTATAAATTTATGACTTGCGGGGATGGTTGGTTCGGGATTTGGAAGGGTTCGGGTTGAAATCAGAACATTTGGTTCCTTAAATTGGCCTTAAAATGCTAAATTTGACTTCGGTCAACATTTGGAGAAAACGATCCCGGAATGGAATTTGATGATTCCAATAGCTCCGTATGGTGATTTTGGACTTAAGAGCGTGCTCGAAATTTTATTTGGAAGTCCGTAGTTAAATTAGGCTTGAAATGGCTAAAATAGGAATTTAAGCTTGGAAGTTTGACCGGGGAGTTGACTTTTTGATACCGGAGTCGGAATCCAGTTCAAAAAATATTTACAGCTCTGTTATGTCATTTATGACTTGCGTGCAAAATTTGAGGTCAATCGTACTTGATTTGGTAGATTCCGGTGTCGTTTGTAAAAATTGAAAGTTTCAAAGTTCATTAGGCCTGAATCTATGTGTGATTCACGTTTTTAGTGTTGTTGGATATGATTTGAAGACTTGACTAAGTTCGTATGATATTTTAGGACTTGTTGGTGTATTTGGTTGAGGAGTATTTTCCTTTATTTTGGCACTGCTGGTAGTTGCTGATTTCTGGTATTTTAAACCTTCTTCGCGATCGCGAAGATTGAGATGCGATCACATAGGCTTAGTTGAGGCAGTGTTGATTTTGTTCTTCACAATTGTGTGAGGTCAACCGCGATCGCGTAGGTTTGGCAAGCTGTGCATCGCGATCGCGTGGCGTTGTTTGACATCGCGTAAGGTTAATTGAGGGCTGCTGAATTTTATTCTTCGCGATCGCGTGAAGCGGGATGCGATCGCGTAGCTTTGATATTTTGTGACTCGCGAACGCGTGAAAAAGGTCGTGTTTGCGTAAAGTAATGAGCCAGAAGCTGGGCCACGCGCTTAATTCTTCGCGATCGCGTGAGAAGGCTTGCGATCGCGTAGGCTTGCGTGGGATTTTTCGCGATCACGTAGAGTTAAATCTGGGCAGCGGAATTTTATACTTCGCGATCGTGTGTGGATGTTCGCGATAGCGAAGAGTAAAAGCCTGGGCAGAGAGTTTAAGTTTTGAAAATGGGATTTTGTCCCATTTTCCATTTTTAACGATTTGGAGCTTGGATTGAGGCGAGTTTTGGGAGATTTTCAGAGAAAGCATCGGGGTAAGTATTCTTAACTCAATTTTGGTTAGATTACCCACACCCATCACTGCTTTTATTAGTTAATTGGTGATTTAAGTTGAAAAACTTTGAAAACCCTCCTGAATAGATTTGAGGATTTGAGGGTCTAATTATTATTGGGATTTAGTCATTTTGGTATGGTTAGACTCGTCGTTGAATGGGCGTTCATATTTCATAACTTTTGCCGGATTCCGAGACTAGTCCCTACGGGCCATTTTTGAGTTAATTTTGAATTGTTATTAAAAAATATAGTATTTTCTTATAGAATTGATTCTATAATTTTTGTTGACTGTATCAAATTAATTATGACTAGATACGAGTCGATCGGAATCGGAAAATCGAGAAAAAAGAGTACTACTTGGTTAAATTGGAGCAAGTCGAGGTAAGTGACTTGTCTAACCTTGTGTGGGGGAAATTTCCTCTGGGATTGGTATTAATTGTAATGTGATGAAAGTTGTGTACACGAGGTGAAGAGTGTGTACACGGGCTAAATGTGAAGGATTATGTTTAAAATTGTGTAGATCACTGTTGCATATTAATTAAATTATTAAATATTGTTATATGTTCCATCATTGATTTGATTTATATACTTTAAATTTGCTCGACCTTTTTCCTGCTAATTATTTTACTTGTTTAGTTGGAACTTGGTTTCTTTTATTCTGTGCATTATTTGCAGGTTGGTTTTCTTTAAATTAAATATTATTAATATGAAGTATTTGACATTTTTAAAATTAGTATTGAAGTAACGTATTAAAGATTTTGAAATATTATTTTGCTGAATTATTTATTCCTGAATATTATTGATGATTTATTTTGGCATGAGTCGTGAGCTCTTTATTGTCGAAAAATATTGTTGTTGAATTATTTTGGAAAGTTAAATTATTTGAGCACTTAAGGTGCAAATTGTGATATATTGTGATATTGATACGCATGCGGTGGTATAAGATCCGGGTATTGAAATGCATACGGTGAGATAAGGGTGGCTTGATACGTGTGGCTAGTAGGGAAACTACTAGAAGTCATGCAGTGTAATAGGATGGCTAAAACGCGGGATGCTATTTCGGAAAAATTGATTTCTTAAAAATAAATTTTGAAGGCTCCCGCGGTGAGATAAGCGAAATAAGATATTGTGAATTTATTATAATTTGGGACTACGAGGTGGTACCTCGGGAGTGCCCTTGTTAATATTGATTTATGGCCATAGTTGCCTTTGATGTTGTTGTGATTTTGCTTAAAGTTGAAAAGAAATTCTATTTTGTTTCACGAGGTATTATTTGCCACTATTTGTGTAATTAAATGGTGACCTACTATTTGATTCATTTCCATTGATATTTTATTTTATTATATTGTGAATCATTTTACCATGCCATTTATTATTATTTTTCAGTAGGGCCTGACCTGACCTCGTCACTACTCTACCGAGGTTAGGCTTGGCACTTACTGGGCACCGCTGTGGTGTACTCATACTATGCTTCTGCACATCTTTTTGTGCAGATCCAGGTACTTCTTACCATCCCAGACATCAGTGAGTACTTGCACACGGAGACGTCGAGGTATATCTGCCAGCGTCCACAAACTCCAGAGTCCCCTTCTATTCTTGTTATGTAGCTTCCTTAGTTTTCTTAGACTCTGTTATATAGAGATATTGAGGATAAATTCTTAGAAGCTTGTGACTTATTTCTACAAGATTTTAGGAGTTGTAATTAATAGAATTGCCGATTTATTTATTTAATATTTCTATTATTATTCCGCATTGATAGGCTTACCTAGTCTTAGAGACTAGGTGCCATCACGACATCCTGCGGAGGGAATTTGGGGTCATGACAAGTTGGTATCAGAACTCTAGGTTCATAGGTGTTATGAGTAACAAGCAGGTTTAGTAGAGTCTTGCGGATCGGTACGGAGACGTCTGTACTTATCTTCAAGAGGCTATGGAACTGTTAGGAAAATATTCACTTCTTTGACTCCTTATCGTGCGCATTTATTAACTTCAAAAGTTTAAACCATTGTATCTCTATTTTCTCACAGATGGTGAGGACACACAACACTGGATCTGATGATCAGACACCCGCGCCCCCTGTTGGAACCGCAAGAGGTCGGGTTCGGGGCAGAGGCTGAGCCGGAGGCCGAGTAAGACCACTTGGTGCAGCCAGAGCACCTGCACAAGCTGCTGCACCATAGCCACCCGTAGCTCCAGTTGGAGAGCAGGCACCTGAGACGCCTGTTACTACTCCTGCACTTCAGGAGACGCTTGCCCAGTTTTTGAGCATGTTTGGCACTCTAGCTCATGCAGGGTTAATTCCACTTGCTCCTGATACATCTCAGGCCGGGGGAGGAGTACAGACTTCCACCGCCCGTACTCCAGAGCCAGGGGCCCAAGTTGACCATGCCCCAGAGGTTATACTAGTGCAGCCAGTTGTCCCAGTTCGGCCTGAGATTAGGGCAGCAGTTTCAGAGGGGGAACAGCTCAGGCTCAAGAGGTATAAGAAGTACCACCCTTCCACTTTCAGCGGTTTAGCTTCAGAGGATACTCAGGGTTTTCTGGAGGAATATCACCGTATCCTTCGTACTATGGGTATTGTGGATTCCAGTGGGGTTTCTTTCACGGCCTTCCAGTTTAGAGGAGCATCCTACCAGTGGTGGCGGGCATATGAGTTGGATAGTCCGGCTGGGGTAGCTTCACACACTTGGACTCAATTTTAAGATATGTTCTTAAGGGAGTATGTTCCTCAGAGTCTTAGAGATGCATGGCGCGTAGAGTTTGAGCAGTTGCGCCAGGTTCTATGACCGTGTCAGAATATGCGGTCCGATTCAGTAATTTGGCGAGGCATGCACCAGCCTTAGTTGCTACTGTTCGAGAGCGGGTTCACAGATTTATTGAGGGTCTCCACCCTAATATCATATACAGTATGGCCCAACAGCTAGAGATGGACATCACATACCAACAAGTGGTGTCAATTGCTAAGAGATTGGAAGGTATGCGGATTCGGGAGAGGGAAGAGAGGGAAGCTAAGAGACCCCGAGATTCTAGCACATAAACAATTCTCGTGCCCCAGTTGCAGCCCGTCATGGTAGAGGTTATGTGAGTCGTCCTATTCATTCAGCACTTCCAGCTTCCAATGGTATTCCGGCTACTCCGACACCTCAGGTTCCATATGATGCACCGCTAGTGTCGTCTGTACCTCCTGTACGGGGTGCTCTCAGCGGGCAGTCTAGTCGATCAGGCCCGAGCCAGTCCCAGTAGCCACGTCCTCCGAGGGCTTGTTTTGAGTGTGGTGACACTCGTCATATTATGAGAGATTGCCCCAGATTTAGGAGGGGTGCACCTCCACAGATTTCTCAGGCCCAACCTATTCCACAGGGCCCTCAGGCTTCTCAGGCCATGATTAATGCACCAGTTGCCACCCCACCTGCACAGCCAGCTAGAGGTGGAGGTCGGGCAGGTAGAGGCCGCCCTAGTAGGGGAGGCTAGGCCAGATATCATGCCCTTCCTGCTAGGACAGATGTCGTTGTATCCGATTTTGTTATCACATATATTATTTCGGTCTGTCATAGAGTTGCATCAGTCTTATTTAATCCAGGCTCCACTTATTCTTATGTGTCATCTTATTTTACTCCGTATTTGGGCGTATCACGTGATTCCTTGAGTGCTTATGTTAATGTATCTACACCCGTGGGTGAATCTATTATTGTAGACTATGTATCGGTCGTGTTTAATTATTATTAGTGGTTTTGCGACCAGAACTGATTTATTATTGCTCAGTATGGTAGATTTCGATATTATTTTGGGCATGGACTAGTTGTCGCCCTATCATGCTATTCTTGATTGTTACGCCAAGACGGTGACGTTGGCTATGCCAGGTCTACTGCGACTAGAGTGGAGAGGTACCTCGGATCATGTTCCTAGCAGGGTTGTTTCATTTCTTAAAGCTCAACGAATGGTTGAGAAGGGGAGTGATGTGTATCTGGCCTATGTGAGAGATGTTAGTATTGATACTCCTACTATGGAGTCAGTTCCTGTAGTAATGGATTTTCCTGATGTATTTCTAGCAGATCTTCCAGATATGCCACCCGATAGGGATATTGACTTTGGCATTGATTTATTACCGGGTACTCATCCCATTTCTATTCCACCATACCGTATGACCCCAACAGAGTTGAAAGAATTAAAAGAACAATTACAGGAGTTACTTGATAAGAGTTTCATTCGGCCTAGTGTATCGCCTTGGAGTGCTCCTGTCTTATTTGTGAAGAAGAAGGATGGTTCTATGCGGATGTGTATTGATTACCGCCAGCTAAACAAGGTTACAGTTAAGAACATGTATCCATTGCCACGTATTGATGACCTATTTGATCAACTTCAGGGTGCCAAGGTATTCTCTAAACTTGGCTATCGTCAATTGAAGATTCGGGAGCCAGATATCCCGAAGACTGCTTTCAGGACTCGATACGGTCATTACGAGTTCCTTGTGATGTCTTTTGGGTTGATCAATGCCCCAGCAGCATTTATGCACTTAATGAATAGTGTATTTTAGCCCTATCTGGATTTTTTCGTCATTGTATTTATTGACGACATTCTGGTGTATTCCCAGTGTCGGGAAGATCATGAACATCACCTGAGGACTGTGCTTCAGACTTTGAGAGAAAAGAAGTTATATGCAAAAATTTTAAAGGGTGAATTCTCGCTCGATTCAGTGGGATTTTTGGGCCATATAGTTTCGTGCGAGGGAATCAAGGTAGATCCAAAGAATATTGAAGCAATGCAGAGTTGGTCCAGACCGTCCTCAGTTACGAAAATCCAGAGTTTCCTGGGTTTTGCAGGGTATTATCGCCGATTTGTAGAGGGCTTCTTTTCTATTGCTGCATATGTGACCAAACTGACCCAGATGGGTGCTCCGTTCAGGTGGACCAAGGAATATGAGGAGAGCTTCCAAAAGCTCAAGACAGCTTTGACTACAGTCCCAGTATTGGTATTACCTACAGGTTCAGGGTCTTATACTGTGTATTGTGATGCGTCGCGTATTGGTCTCGGTGCAGTATTGATGCAAGACGGTAGGGTGATTGCCTACGCGTCTAGACAGTTAAAGGTACATGATAAGAATTATCCGGTCCATGACCTTGAGTTAGCAGCTATTATTCATGCCTTGAAGATTTGGCGGCATTATTTGTACGGTGTCCATTGTGAGGTCTACACCGATCATCGGAGTCTACAACATCTATTTAAACAGAATGATCTTAATTTGCGGCAGCGGAGACGGTTGGAGTTTCTTAAGGATTATGATATCACCATTCTCTATCATCCTAGGAAGGCCAATATAGTGGATGATGCCTTGAGTCGTAAGGCGGAGAGTTTGGGTAGCTTAGCATATTTACCGGTAGCAGAGAGGCCTTGGTCCATGCTATTCGCCGATGACATAGTTCTGATTGATGAGTCGCGAACCGGTGTTAACGAGAGGCTGAAGGTTTGGAGAAAGGCTCTTGAGTCTAAGGGTTTCAAGCTGAGCAGGATGAAGACGGAATACCTGGAGTGTAAGTTCAGCGCTGAGCCAGGGGAAGAGG
>AWOL01S0004511.1:3448-16134 GCA_000715115.1 Nicotiana otophora | reverse complement strand
TATGGGGCTGAGTGTTGGCCCGTTAAGAACTCACATATCCAGAAGATGAAAGTAGTAGAAATGAATATGTTGCGGTAGATGTGTGGGCACACTAGGATAGATAAGATTAGGAATGATGATATCCGGGAGAAGGTGCATGTGGCTCCCATTGATGACAAGATACGGGAAGCAAGGCTTAGATAGTTCGGATATGTTCAGAGGAGAAGCCCAGATTCTCCGGTACGGAGGTGTGAGCAGTTGGTTATGGATGGCACGAGAAGAGATAGAGGGCGACCTAAGAAGTATTGGGGAGAGGTGATCAGGCAGGATATGGCGAAGCTCCAGATTTACGAGGACATGACACTTCATAGGAAGATGTGGAGGTCGAGTATTAGGGTTGTAGGTTAGGAGGTAGTTGAGTCGTGCCTTACTTCGTACCATTGTGGGACTAGCCATGTAGGAGTTTTGTCTAAGATAGCTATTGGCAATGTTGTGGCTTACTATTTCGCTTTTCAGTGCATATCCTGTTTACAAGCTATCGCTTTTGCTTTGCAACTTTATTCTAGATTTCATGGTGTTCCTATTTTTCTTATGGTTGTTGTGGTGATACTAATATTTACTAATATTGTCTCCCTTTGCTTTGCA
The DNA here is from genome assembly GCA_000715115.1 of Nicotiana otophora. Classification (NCBI taxonomy): domain Eukaryota; kingdom Viridiplantae; phylum Streptophyta; class Magnoliopsida; order Solanales; family Solanaceae; genus Nicotiana; species Nicotiana otophora. Next base: position 15,510 of record AWOL01S0004511.1, on the reverse strand, counting down.
TCTTTCTTCTGGATTTCATGGTGTTCCTATTTATCCTATGATTGTTGTTGTGATACTAATATTGTTTACTTTTTGTAATTTTGTCTTTTTTTTTTAACCGAGGGTCTTTCGGAAATAGCCTCTCTACTCCTTCGGGGTAGGGGTAAGGTCTACGTACACACTAACCTCCCCAGACCCCATTAGTGGGATTTTACTGGGTTGTTGTTGTTGTTGTTGTAGAAAGGCCTTTAGCCTTAGATGTTCAGGCCTTGGCCAACCAGTTTGTCAGATGGCTGTTTCCGAGCCGAGCTGAGTTTTGGCTTGTGTGATTTCTCAGTCTTCTCTTTATGATCGTATCAGGGAACGTCAGTATGATGACCCCCATCTGCTTGTCCTTAAGGATACAGTTCAACACGATGATGCCAAGGAAGTCACTATTAGAGATGCCGATGTATTACGGATGCAGGGCAGGCTATGCGTGCCTAATGTAGATGGTTTGCGTGAATTGATTCTCCAGGAGGCTCACAGTTCGCGGTATTCCATTCATCCGGGTGCTGCGAAGATGTATCAGAACTTGAGGCAACACTACTGGTGGAGGAGAATGAAGAAAGGCATAGTGGAATATATAGCTTGGTGCCTAAATTGCCAGTAGGTGAAGTATGGGCATCAGCGGCCAGGTGGGTTGCTTCAGAAGTTAGAGATTCCGGAGTGGAAATGGGAGCGAATCACTATGGATTTCGTTGTTGGACTTCCACGGACTCAACGGAAGTTTGATGCAGTTTGGGTGATTGTGGATAGATTGACCAAGTCAGCTCATTTCATTCCTGTAATTACTACTTACTCTTCAGAGCAGCTGGCTCAGGTATATATTTGCGAGATTGTCAGACTTCACGGTGTACCGGTACCGGGGTACACAATTTACCTCACGGTTTTGGAGAGTTGTACAACGAGAGTTGGGTNACCAAATCAGCTCATTTCATTCCTGTAATTACTACTTACTCTTCAGAGCAGCTGGCTCAGGTATATATTTGCGAGATTGTCAGACTTCACGGTGTACCGGTACCGGGGTACACAATTTACCTCACGGTTTTGGAGAGTTGTACAACGAGAGTTGGGTACTCGTGTGGAGTTGAGTACAACATTTCACCCTCAGACAGACGGGCAGTCCGAACGCACTATCAAGATATTGGAGGATATGCTTCATGCGTGTGTGATTGATTTTGGGGGTGCTTGGGATCAGTTCTTACCACTTGCGGAGTTTGCTTACAACAACAGTTACCAGTTGAGCATTCAGATGGCTCCGTATGAGACCTTGTATGGAAGGCGGTGCCGGTCTCAAGTGGGTTGGTTCGAACTGGGCGAGGCTAGACTATTGGGTACAGACTTGGTTCAGGATGCCTTGGGAAAGGTTAAGTTGATTCAGGATCGACTTCGTACAGCCCAATCTAGACAAAAGAGTTATGCGGATCAGAAGGTTCTTGATGTTGCATTCATGGTTGGTGAGCGGGTATTGCTCCGTGTTTCGCCTATGAAGGGTGTGATGAGGTTCGGGAAGAAGGGCAAGTTGAGCCCTAGGTATATTGGGCCTTTTGAGATTCTTGAGAGAGTTGGAGAGGTGGCTTACAGACTTGCACTACCACCTAGTCTCTCTGCGGTTTATTCGGTGTTTTATGTTTCCACGCTTCGAAAATATCACGGCGATCCATCTCATGTGTTAGACTTCAGTTCGGTTCAGTTGGACAAGGATCTATCTTATGCTGAGGAACCAATGGCTATTTTGGATAGGCAGGTTTGAAAGCTGAGTTCAAAGAACATTGCTTCCGTGAAGGTTCACTGGAGGGGTCATCCGGTCGAAGAGGCGACTTGGGAGACCGAGCATGATATGCGCAGCTGTTATCCACACTTATTCACCAGCTAAGGTACTTTTGCTAACTCCGTTCGAGGACAAACGTTTGTTTAAGAGGTGGAGAATGTATGTGCTTTATAAATTTATGACTTGCGGGGATGGTTGGTTCGGGATTTGGAAGGGTTCGGGTTGAAATCAGAATATTTGATTCCTTAAGTTGGCCTTAAAATGCTAAGTTTGACTTCGGTCAACATTTGGAGAAAACGACACCGGAATGGAATTTTGATGATTCCAACAGCTCCGTATGGTGATTTTTCACTTAGTAGCGTGTACAAAATGTTATTTGGAAGTCCGTAGTTAAATTAGGTTTGAAATGGCTAAAATAGGAATTTAAGCTTGAAAGTTTGACCGGGGAGTTGACTTTTTGATACCAGAGTTGGAATCCAGTTTCGAAAATTGTTACAGCTCCGTTATGTCATTTATGACTTGCGTATAAAATTTGAGGTCAATCGGACTTGATTTGATAGGTTCCGGCGTCGTTTGTAGAAATTAAAAGTTTCAAAGTTTATTAGGCTTGAATCTATGTGTGATTCGTGTTTTTATGTTGTAGGATGTGATTTGAAGACTCAACTAATTTCGTATGATGTTTTAGGACTTGTTGGTATATTTGGTTGAGGTCCCGAGGGGTTCGGGAGTGTTTCTGATGGTATTTGGAGTATTTTCCTTTATTTTGGCACTGTCGGTAGCTGCTGGTTTCTGGTATTTTAAACCTTCTTTGCGATCGCGAAGATTGGGACACGATCGCAAAGATTGGGACGCGATCGCGTAGGCTTAGTTGAGGCAGTGTTGATTTTGTTCTTCGCGATCGCGTGAGGTCAACCGCAATCGCGTAGGTTTGGCAAGCTGTGCATCGCGATCGCGTGGCGTTGTTTTTGATCGCGTAAGGTTAATTGAGGGCTGCTGAGTTTTGTGCTTCGCGATCACGTGAAGCGGGATGCGATCGCGTAGCTTTGATATTTTGTGACTCAAGTTGGGCCACACGCTTAATGCTTCGCGATCGCGTGAGAAGGCGTGCTATCGTGTAGGCTTGCGGAGACCGTGCTTCACGATGGCGTGGTATTTTTCGCGATCGCGTAGAGCTAAATCTGGGCAGCGGAATTTTGTACTTCGTACTCGCGTGTGGATGTTCGCGATCGCGAAGAGTAAAAGCCTGGGCAGAGAGTTTAAGTTCTGAAAATGGGACTTCATCCCATTTTCCATTTTTAATGATTTGGAGCTCGGATTGAGGCGCATTTTGGGAGATATTCAGAGAAAAACGTCGGGATAAGTATTCTTAACTCAATTTTGGTTAGATTACCCAAATCCATCACTGTTTTTATCAGTTAATTGGTAATTTAAGTTGAAAATTTTGAAAACCCTCTTGGATAGATTTGAGGATTTGAGGGTTGAATAATTATTGAAATTTAGTCATTTTGGTATGGTTAGACTCGTGGTTGAATGTGCGTTCATATTTCTAACTTTTGCCAGATCCGAGACATAGGCCCCACGGGCCATTTATGAGTTAATTTCGGATTTTTATTGAAAAATATAGTATTTTCTTATAGAATTGACTCTATAATTTTTGTTGATTGTATCGAATTAATTATGACTAGATACGAGTCGATCGGAATCGAAAAATCGAGAAAAAAGCATACTACTTGGTTAAAATGGAGCAAGTCGAGGTAAGTGACTTGTCTAACCTTGTGTGGGCAAAATTTTTCCAAGGATTGATATTAATTGTAATGTGATGAAAGTCGTGTAACGAGGTGACAAGTATGTACACGGGCTAAATGTGAAGGATTATGTATTAAATTCAGTAGGGCCTGACCTGACCTCGTCACTACTCTACCAAGGTTAGGCTTGGCACTTACTAGGTACCGATGTGGTTTACTCATACTATGCTTCTGCACATCTTTTTATGCAGATTCAGGTACTTCTTACCAGCCCAGACATCAGTGAGTACTTGCGCACGGAGACTTCGAGGTATATCTGCCAGCGTCCGCAGACTCCGGAGTCCCCTTCTATTCTTGTTATGTTGCTTCCTTAGTTTTCTTAGACTCTGTTATATAGAGACATTGAGGATAAATTCTTAGAAGTTTGTGACTTATTTCTATCGGGTTTTGAGAGTTGTAATTAAGTGAATTGCCGATTTATTTATTTCATATTTCTATTATTATTCCGCATTGATAGGCTTGCCTAGTTTTAGAGACTAGGTGCCATCACGACATCCTACGGAGGGAATTTGGGGTCGTGACATGTACCTGAAGTAGGACTCCCCTACTATATAAAGAGGGTCTGATAATTCATGAAACATATTGTAACACGCACCCAAAAGTAATATATTATTATTTTCTCTGTCACTAGCTTTGCTCCTTTTCATTGGTGCTGACCATGGTGAGCCCGACTCGAGGGCGACTATTTCACTAAGGCTGAAACTATTTTACTTGTGTGGTTTGAATTTAATTTACTTTTGTTTCTTTTATTCTACTTAATTTATTGTTCTGTATCAAATTAATCCGCGTATTCTTAAAACCACTTATAAATTCAATTGTTATCTGTATGAGAGTAAACACATAATATATTTAGAATGGGCAAACATTGTTTTGCAAACAAGAATAGAAAAAAAGTAAAAAAACATACATACATGTTACTCCTTTAATTTGTTCTAAGCTAGCAGTAGTAGATCAATAGGCATAATATAATGTTCATTCACTGATCAAAATCACATCTAAAGATACATGCATGTTACTCCATGAATACAAGCTTGGAAATGTTAGATGAAAGGCACGAAGCCGCTCTCGTCCAGATGGCCACCCAAAAATAACAGATCGAGAGGCATTACAATCGAAGATCCAACCTTCGACACTTCAATGCCGGGGAATTAGTGTTAAGGAAGGTCACACTAAGAACCCGAAACCCGAACGAAGGGAAGCTGGGGCCAAACTAGGAAGGTCCGTATCAAACTATCGAGATCACCGGAAAAGGATCGTACAAACTCGGAGCAATGAACGGTGAGCGATTACCGAACAACTGGAACATAACTCACTTGAAACAATACTACTGCCGAGGTACGACCCCATTCATTTTCTTTTATTTACATTTTGGACTAATACTTTCAGGCGAACGCCAAAGAACGATACAATTTTTAGGCCTGAAATCACGCGTTGCACTCTTTTTCCCTTGAACTGGTTTTGTCCCAAATGGGTTTTACGATAAGAATTTTAATGAGGCAACAATAGATCGTGCTAATTTAGAATCGAAGACCGGTTATGCACCAGTGTCAAGGATCACATCAACAGTATCCGAGATTTCTCTGTGATCAACCTCGAACACTGGGGGGCATCACCCTCTGATAATGATTTTAGCAAGGAAAGAAACTCAGTGCTCGAATAGTCTAGGCTCGATTGATAGGATTTAATGTAATGGCCAAACGGTCAAATGAACTGTGCCCAACATAGACCGCCCGAGCCTTGGCACAAAGCTGGTACACATGTGTAACCTTATATATTATGCATAAAAATGAAAGGAAGTTTCTACTTTGCTGATAAATATTTAGTTCCTTAAAAATACTTTGTTTTCCTTGCATTTGGTCCCCTAAAGACATTGAGCCTAAGGGCCACCTCGCTCGGGGACTGTCGCCCAAGGCAGGTTCGGATGACCCGGGATAAGAAGCCCGGGGGCACAAAGCTTATTAGGCAGTGCCCGAACTCTAAAGGCTATGTCCATCCCCATTCGAGGATGGTTGTCTCGGGTAAGCCCGTACGACTCGGGGCAACAAGCCCACTGGGCAACACCCGAACTAGAAAGGCTACGGCCATCCTAGAACGGCTCGGAGACGTCCGAGACCCGTAACCAAAACATAAGGCCTTCAAAATTTCTAAAGCGGTTCAAAAGGCTATCCTTGGCAAATTGTAATCTAAAATATTCTAAGTACTTTGGGGAAAAGCTTCCGGTCATACCAAGCCTCGCACAAGTTTTAAGCAAAATAATATCGAGAATAAGGCCTGTTCGAACCTCCGAACAAGACCTAATAATTACGTGTTAAAGCATTCGGCATCTTTACGATCATAAAGAAAAGAGAGAAAGGAAACAAACTTACAAACTGTCGAAGGGAAAAAGAGACTTATATATATATATATATAGAGAGAGAGAGAGAGAGAGATCTTTACAAAGGCGAAACGTCCTCAACAAAATTACAAAGGTGCAAAAACAAAGAAAAATCTACGAGGCACCTAAACATCCTGGTCTTCGCCGGAGCCCGTCTCATCACCGGATCCGCCAAAACCTTCGGAGTCTCCTTCATCCTCGGGATACGCCAACTTCTTGGCCTCGGCCTCGAGCCCCTTAGCAGTTTCGATCTTGGCCGATAAGTCAAACCCCCGAGCATGAACCTCCTCTAGGGCCTCCCATCGGGACTGCCACTTAACATATTCGACTATGTCTTTCAGGTGGTCCTGGGCTACCTAGGCATCAGTTCTCTACTGGGCCACCATCTTATCAACATCGGCCTTGGTTATTTCAGCCACCGACTTGGCCGCTTTAAGCTCCTTGGTGAGGGTCTCTCGATCGGCAACAACCGAGCTCAGCTGAGACTGAAGATCCTCATTTTTCTGGGACCGTGCCTCCACCTTCTCCTTCATCCCTCGAAGTTGGGCCTCTGCCGAGACCAATTGTGCCCGGGCAGTCTTCGTTTCCGAGGCCAAGCGGTCCATCTTGCCTTTCGACTCTTCAACCTCGACCTTGATTGCATCCATCTCGGCTCGGAGTTGGTTGATCCGATCAATCTTCTATTTGACCTGCGAGTTCTGACCATTAGTTACTGTGTCTAGATCATCGTCACTATCCTCAACGATTTTTACCTGTTCCACCAGGTTGGCGTGTTCATTCCGAGCCACGTCCAACTCAGCTCGAAGGCCCTTAGCCTCTCATTCGCGTTGCTCGCTGAGATATTTATACGTGTCTCTCTTCTCAGCAAGCTCTTTGGTTTCTACCTCGAGTTGGATCAACTCATCTCAGTATCGGAGGAAGGTCTTGTGGTGGAGCACCGAAGCCTGCAAACACGAGGAAAGATATTAGAGTTATCAAAAATTTAGTTCGAATATCAAAAGAAAAATTAGAATCATCAGAATCATCAGGGATTATCGAGAGTTACCCGGTTCAGCGCCTGTTGTGCTTCATTGAACAGGCATGGCGAATCTATCTCATTCATTTTGGCTTGGTCTTCCTCTGTAACTAAGCACCAAAGGTAACTAGCTATCACTATGGGGGCGGAAAAAATTCGGACATCCTCCGGAAAGGTGATGATAATTGACCGTTTCCGACCAGGATCCGTGCTCGGGGGAGGGAACCGATTGATCAGCCTCAGGCTCGAGTTAGGCCCACCTTCCCTCGAGGATGGACTTTTCCTCGGTACCTCTACGTCACCTAAACGGGTGACATTCTCTGTGGCGGTGGAATCCACACCATCAAAAAAGCAGCGGAGGGGGTCATCCGCTTCATAGGCCCCCTCGTTGGGGCATTATTTCACCGTTTGGGCCTCGTTGTACATGGATCGGTAAATGAAGGTGACTCGGTGATGTCTATCACGCCGAGTGCCTCCTTCGGGGCACTGCCCATATCCCGGGAAGCCTCAGCCTCGGCCTCCTCACTGACCTCCCTAGCTTGAGGCAGATCGGCCTCACGGATCTCTGGTTCAACGGCCCCCTGCTCTCTAAGGGGTGACGGCTCATGGGCCACAAAAACGAAAGGCTCTTCTCCCTCAGACTCGTCCCTCAGCCGTTAGAGCAAGTCGGAAGCTGGTGCTCGGGAGCTGGTACTTTTCTTTGGCCTGCGTACAAGCCTTCTCCTTGTTTTTAGTTTTCTCCGAGCTAGGGGAACTCGGAGCCCTCCTCCTTTTCCTCTCTCCGTCTTGTCCCAGATTAGGAGACTCAACAAGTAAGCCCTTGCCATCGACTGGAGGCCTAAGCTCGACATCCTTAGGCAAGCCTGCAAAAGGGAGTTAAGGAAATAAGGGCTTAATGTTAAATGAAGATACCTAGCACAACCTACTCGGGAAAGAAGTCTCACCATGGGAACAGGCCTACCAACGGCACTTCGAGAGTTAGCGCCATGAGCGCTCGGAGTAGGGCATCTGTGAAACGATACCCTCCACACACTCTTTGAGTAGAGGGACAACATTTGGGACCCGAGCGATGGATACACCACCACAAATACTGATAAGGAAAAGAAGAGTAAATATAAAATCAACATTCGAAGAAAAGGTCTTCTTACGTGACGTAATCCACTTCTCAGGTAATGACCTGCATTCAGCCGGAATCAAGTCCGAAGTCCTCACTGGGACAAAATGGACCTGCCAGCCTCGATCTCGGTCTTTATCGATAGTTGAGAACGGGGCTTTACTGATCCGACGCACAAGATTTATCAGTCCCCCCCAGAAGATTTGGGGACTGTAGAAGCAGAGTAGATGATCAATGATGAACGAGCACCTATCAATATTGTTCACAAAAAACTAGAGGAGGATTACGATCCTAGGCACACATTGTACCTCTTGCAAAAATCTAAAATGACTGGGTCTACCGGGCCTAATGTAAAGGGATAAGTGTAAACACTTAGATATCCCTCAACATAGGTGGTAATGGATTCGTCGAGGTTGGGGACCACTATGTCTTTATCGGTCCAGTTGCAGTCTTTTCGGACCATAGGGAAGACCTCTTCGGTAATCGAGCAAATGTATCTCGAGACCTCCTCATACCAAATATGTACGGAGGAAGGCTTTTCAACCTTGAAATCGTCATTGACCGAACATCCCCACGGGGACGAACATTTTCAATAGGGGTTCGGGTACTGGTTCATCAACGGCCATGCTTGGAGCGGTCTCCTCGACCTCAGTAGCTGACCGCAAAGTAGAAGGAGCTTCTTTCTGGGGAACGATTTTGGAAGTCTTTGCCATTCTTTTAGAAAGTAAAAATAGAGGAAAATCTAGGAAAGATGAAAAAAGAAAGGACGCTGAAGGATTAAACTAGTTGGCTTGAGAAGAAGTTGGGTAACAATTCTTGCAAAGGATCTCAAGTAACCGGGGTAAAAGTGCAAAAGAGTATTGAAATCCAGAGGGTACAAGGGTGGAAGGTTTGATGTAAAGTAAAAATGAAAAAAGGAGGGAGTATTTATAATAGTTCGGCGGTGTTTCACATCCAGGAACGGCCACCGACGGCTGACATGCATTTTATGCCATTATGACTTAACTGATGAGATGTTTTAGATATTTTGTCGTTTCTGTCGCGATGTGTCGAAGTAAGAATGAGAAGTTCATGTCGTTTCTCGTCATTTACTCTCTGAGAAACGAGGAGACTATCTGTATATGGGTGAAATCGAGCTCATGGTGCATCCCGACCTCTGACAAGATAAGTCAGGCTCGAGACATGATGTCAAGGGACCGAAATTGAGCCAAAGGTCCCACCGAGTTAGTTTTCGGGGGAACGACGCCTGCCCTCGAGAATTTTGAGGTCATGATTCCGAAATTGGTCCTAGCCTCAAACGACTTCGAAGAACATTGTCAGACAATCAAGCATAGACAACAGGAGGCCGAAATATCTGTGACCGGCTGGATATCATGGCGGGGATCTCTACACATATCGATTAGGAACCATGAGTCAATTAATCAGAAGATTGTTTTACCTTTTATAGAGTTATACCTAAAGTAGGACTCCCCTACTATATAAAGGGGGTTTGATAATTCATGAAACACATTGTAACACGCACCCAGAAGTAATATATTATTATTTTATCTGTCACTAGATCTTGCTCCTTTTCATTGGTGTCGACCATGGTGATCCCGGCTCGAGGGCGACTATTTCACTAAGGATGGAACTATTTTACTCATGTGGTTTGAATTTCATTTACCTTTGTTTCTTCAATTCTACTTAATTTATTGTTCTGTATCAAATTAATACGTGTATCCTTAAAACCACTGATAAATTCAATTGTTATCCGCATTTGAGTGTAAACACATAATATATTTAGAATGAGCAAACTTTGTTTTGCAAACAAGAACAGAAAAAAAGTAAAAAACATACATACATGTTACTCCTTTAATTTGTTCTAAGCTAGCAGTAGTAGATCAATAAGTGTAACGATCCAACTAGTCGTTTTAACTTCTAGAACCCCGTTACCCTAAATAAAACTTCTCGTATGTGCTTTACATGATTTATGACTTGTGGGGATGGTTGGTTCGGAATTTGGAAGTGTTTGGGTTGAAATCGGAACATTTGGGTCCTTAAGTTGGCTTTAAAAGGCCAAGTTTGACTTTGGTCAACATTATGAGCAAACAGACTCGGATCAGTGTTTTGACAGTTTCGGTAGGTCCGTATCGTGATTTGGGACTTGGGAGTATGCCCGGAATCAAATTCCGAGGTCCCTAGCCCGAGATATGGAATTTTGATGAAAAATTAAAATGTTTAAGTTCAAATAGTGACCGGATATCTAATTATGTGAAAAAAGACCCCGTAATAGATTTGGAAGTCTGTAGTTAAATTAGGCTTGAAATGGCTAAAAACAAGAATTTAAGTTTGGAAGTTTGACCGAGGAGTTGACTTTTTGATACCGGAGTTGGAATACAGTTCTGAAAATTTTCTTAGCTCCGTCATATCATTTACGACTTATGTGTACAATTTGAGATCAATCGGAATTGATTTGATAGGTTTTGACATCGAATATAGGAGTTGGAAAGTTTAAGTTTCATTGAGCTTGAATGGGAGCACAATTTGTGGTTTTAATGTCGTTTTATGTGATTTGAGGTTTCAAATAAGTTCGTATGATGTTTTAGGACTTGTTGGTATATTTGGTTGAGGTCCCGAGGGCCTCGGGTGAGTTTCGGATGGTTACCGGATCAAAAATTGAACTTAAAACAGCTGCTACAATTTTTTTCCTTTCTGCTGGAAATTCTGGCCCAAAATCGAGGCCTAATATTGAGGCCCAAAAAAAATCGACCTCCTAAGAATCGAGGCTGTGAATCGAGGTTGGGAATCGAGGCTATGAATCGAGGATGTGAATCGAGGTTGTGAATCGAGGCTTTTAATCGAGGCTGTGAATTGAGGTTGTGAATCGAGGCTATGAATCGAGAATGTGAATCGAGGCTATGAATCGAGGATGTGAATCGAGGTTGTGAATCGAGGCTTTGAATCGAGGTTGTGAATCGAGGATGTGAATCGAGGCTCTGAATCGAGGATGTGAATCGAGGATGTGAATCGAGGCTGCCAATCGAGGCTGTGAATCGATGCCGTGAATCGAGGGCTGCCTGGGCAGAATTATAAAAGAGGGAATTCGTCTCATTCGCCATTTTTTAACAAATTAGAGCTTGAGCAGAGGCGATATTTGATAGATTTTCAAGGAAAAGACATTGGGGTAAGTGATTCTAACTTGGATTTGGTGTGTAAACATAAGTATATCATTATTTTCATAATTTAATTAGTGTATTGAGATTGAAAGTTGAAAAAGTTTTGAAATCTCATAGAAACGAAATTTTGAGATTTCGGTATCGATTCGGAGTCTGATTTGAGTGCAACTGGTATGGTTGGACTCGTAATTGAATGGGTTGTCGGATTTCATAACTTTCGCCGAATTCGGAGATGTGGGCCCCGCGGGCAATTTTAATTAATTTCGGGATCTTTTCTTTAAAATGTAGTATTTTCTTATATTATTGATTCCTATAATATTTAGTGATTGTATCGAATTATTTTGGCTAGATTCGAGCCAGACGGAGTTGGATAATCGTGAAAAAGGCCTTATAGTGGATTAAATTGGAGCAAGACAAAGTAAGTCTCTTGTCTAATCTTGTGAAGGGAAAATTACCCCATAGGTGATTAAATTAATAATGGTTGCTAATTGTGGGGGAAACGTACGCACGAGATGACGAGAGTCCGTGCGTAGCTACTATTAATACTAAAGTCCGGGTAGTTTAGGACACAAAGCATGAATTACTTGTGTAAATTGTATTTTTTATTTAGTTGAATTATTTGATATATAAATTGTGAATTGTTAGGAAATATTATAAAGATGAAAATTTCATATGCTTAATTTTCTGTTTAAATTAATTAACTGTTTAAAGAAATTGTTCATTCTCCCGAACTTATCTTATAATGAATATACTCTCCTTCCGGAGGTACATAAGAAAATGTCCTCCTTTCTTGTGGAGCGGGCCGAA
>AWOL01S0004510.1:38267-70710 GCA_000715115.1 Nicotiana otophora | reverse complement strand
CTTTAAATTCCTATTTTAGCCATTTCAAGCCAAATTTCACTACGGACTTCCAAATAAAATTCCGATCATGCTCCTAAGTCTAAAATCACCATACGGAGCTGTTGGAATTATCAAAATTCTATTCCGGGGTTGTTTTCTCAAAATATTGACCGAAGTCAAACTTATCACTTTAAAGCCAACTTAAGGAACCAAGTGTTCCGGTTTTACCTCAAACACTTCCAAATCCCGAACCAACCATCCCCACAAGTCATAAATTATTACAAGCACCTACGAAAAGTTTTATTTTAGGGAACGGGGTTCTAAAAGTTAAAATGACCGATTGGGTCATTACAACTCACTACAGTGGGTTTTGATGTGATTTTCAGAATAACTGATTTCAATTTTATGAATTTTATGCCCTATTGGAATGAGAGTTCATTATGTATTGTGAAAACTGTTTATGGAATTTATTGAAAAGAAGAAAGAAAGGAAATTGAAAATTTCAGTTGGCTTAATGTACAAAATACTTGTGATTCGGAGTTGAGGACGGGATCCTCGCATTTTATATGATGTGAACTATTTAAATCGGGCTACAAGCCACGGTGAAAGTTATATAAGGACGAGGTCCTGGTGGTGAAAATTTTTATGAGTTTAAATTCTCCTTTTGTGGAATTAAATTTGTACTATAGTATAAATAAGGAGTCATGCTTTTGGGCTTATTTGATAATTCTTGTAGATTTTTCTATGCATATTTAGTCATATTTGTGATGTAAACATTGAGTTTTAGCCTATAAGGAGGGTGCCCAGGTGGCGTTAAATGTGACTCGTTAATTCGGGCAAATAATTATGAAGTATTCATGCCTCGCGTGTTGCTGTTAGTGTTACAAAAAGTTGAAATGAGATTTTGGTGAATATGAGATTAATTGAAGATGCTGGAAATTAATTATAAACAATTATTACGACCAGAGATGTGGTTATGGGCATACGTATGTCGTGTGCGTAGGCACGAATTGGTACAGCCGGTTGAGACTAATACCGTGAGTTGATGTCAGGAATTTGAAATATATTTGGAGTGTTAAGGAATTGGCTTAAAAGCTTATAAGTGTGAATAAAAGAAATAATCTCCACTGAGATGATATTGTCGGACCCCTGTTAAATTTACGGTGATGTAGAATCGCCCGTGAGTATGTGAGAAATAATGCACTCAGTAATTTAATGTCATCAGAATAATTCTTAGCACGTTCGAGGACGAACATATATTTAAAAGGGGGAGAATGTAACGACCCGACTTATCGTTTTAAGAATTAACGCTCCGTTCAGTGACTTAAGGTCTCGAGCAGCTTCGTAATATATATTATGACCAGCGGGTGTGGTCGAGTTTTATTTTCGGAAGATTCGGAATTTAATTAAAAGAACAATTCCTATTTAGAAGCTTAAATGGAAAGAATTGACTAGAGAGTTGACTTTTGAGCAAACGACCCCGAAATGGAATTTGTATGATGTCAATAGTTTCGTATGGGGATTTCGGACTTAGGCGTATGTTCGAATTTGGACTTGAAACTCTCTATGATAATTCGACGCATTGTGGCGAAAGTTGGAAAATGGAAGATTTTTGGAAACTCCGACCGAAGGTTGAATTTTTGATAATGAGGTCAGATTTTGATTCCGAAAATTTGAATAGCTCAATTTCGTCATTTATGACTTATGTGCAAAATTTGAAGTTATTCCGGATTGATTTGGTATGTTTTGGCAAAACATATATAAGTTGGAAGATTTGAAAACTCATAATTCGATTCGATGCGCGATTCATAATTCCGGCGTTGTTTGACGTGGTTTGAAGCCTCGACTAAGTTCGTATTGTATTTTGGGACATGTTGGTATATTTGGTTAAGGTCCCGAGGGCCTCGGGTGGATTTCGGAAGGTTAACGGAGAAAATTAGACTGGAAGGAAGCTGCTGGAAAATGGCAGCAGTTGTTGGAATCGCACTTGCGGAGGTTTGGGTGCAGGTGCGACCATCGCGAAGCGACATGAAGCTCGCAGATGCGGCCTGGACCGGAATGGGCAGAGGTCACAGGTGCGATGCATTTTCCGCACCTGCGTGACCATATAAGCGAAAGCTCTTCCGCAGGCGCGAGAGTGCAGTGGCCAGTGGACGTCACAGAAGCGAGAAGTTTCTCGCAAAAGCGAGCGCGCAGATGAGGCATTTTGCCCGCAGGTGCGAAACTGGACAAAATCATTAAGAACCAAAATTGGTCATTTCGCCATTTTTTGATTGAGATTTTGGAGCTCGATTTTGGAGGAGTTCTTCAAGATTTTGACTTGGGTAAGTGTTCTATGTCCTAAAGTGATTATATTTCACGAATCTATGGTTATATTCATCGTTTAATTTGAGTTTAATGGAGGAAATGAGAATTTTTGTAAAAACTTTTCAAAAATGGAAATTTAAGATTTAGAGGCCTAGTTGTTATTGGAATTCGATAAAATTGGTATGGTTGAACTCATATCGGAATGGATATTCGAATTTCGTAAAAATTATGTCGGGTTCTGAGAGGTGAGCCCCGCATTGATTTTTGTTGACTTTTTGGAATAAAATTTTAAGTCGACGTATTATTATTCGGAATTGTTTTCGATGAACTTTAATGAAGTTATACAATTAATTTGGATAGATTCGAGCTGTCCGGAGGTCAATTCAGGTAAGAAGGCGATTTTAAAAAATCGGCATAACTTCAAAAAGGTAAGTATCTTGCCTAACCTTGAGTGGGGTAATTACCCCGTAGGCATCGAGTCTTATGTGCCATTTGTGAAATGTGAAAAGCCGTGTACACGAAGGGACGAGTACGTACTCAGGCTTATATGTGAAAAATTTACTGAGTTAAAGTCTTGGGCATATTGTGTAGTAAATTGGATAATTATTGGTATTTATTTAATCATCTATTTGTCATACCTCAATTCGCATTTATTGAATTTGTTTTTATATAATGATTTGATGTGAATGTTACCTGTATATTTATGTGAATTCTGTGAGTTTGATTGTTTGATATTTCTTGAAATTTAATTTCATTATAGATTTTTCCTATGCAAATAATTAATTAAATGAGCTTAAGAAGAGGTGTTTATATAATTAATTAAATGATTTTTCCCTATGCTTAGTAATTTCTATCTCTGTTGATTTTTTTGAGGTCTTATACACATTGTGTTGAGCCTTCGGCTATTTGTTGTGAAATTAATTAATTTGTTATATCCTTGGAATTGATTGTGTCCATTGGGTAAATTGTGTTATAAATTGATTATTGTTATGTTGCCGTGATAATATTCTGTGTAAATTATTGAGTTATTATTTTGAGGATATAAGGGTGGCATTCCACTGTTGATATTATGTGGGTATAAGTGTGATGACCCAAAATGTCATCTTTAAATTTAATAAGTAATTCTGTGTTCTAAGACCTTGAAAAGCACCAATTATTATTTCTCGACTTGCGTGCACAGTCCGTACAATTTTCCGGAAAGTTTTTATGTGAAAAATAGATTAAAATGTGAAATAGAGCTTTCAAAACTCAACTCAGTTGACTTTGATCAACATTCTGAGCAAACGGACCCGAATCAGTATTTTGACAATTCTGTTGGATCCGTATCGTGATTTGGGACTTGGGCATAAGTCCGGAATCGAATTCCAAGGTCCCTAACTCGAGATATGAAATTTTGAAGAAAAATTAAAAGCTTGAAAGCTTAATGATTTTTAAGAAATTACTGGTATTGGATTTATTGACCTCGGGTCCGTATTTTAGTTCCGAAGCCTGGTATAGGTCCACTATAATATTTATGACTTGTCTGCCGAATTTGGTGAGAATCGGAGTTGATTTGACGTGATTCGGACGTCCGGTCGTAAAAATATAAGTTTTAAAGTTTTCTTGAAAACTTCTTTCGATTTGGTGTCTGAATCGTAGTTATAGGTGTTATTTTGGTGATTTGATCGCGCGAGTAAGTTCGTATGATGTTTTAGAACTTGTGTGCATGTTTGGTTTGGAGTCCCGAGGACTCGGGTGAGTTTCGGATAGGCTACGGAATGATTTCGGACTTAGAAAATCTGGTTTTCTGCAGACTTCAGGCTTCTCGTGTGTTCTTCTTCGCATTCGCGAAGGTACTCTCGCGAATGCGAAGAGCAAATTGGGCTGGCACGTTTTGTGCTTCGCGTTCGCGACATAGTAACCGCGTTCGCGAAGGCTTGAGGTTCAAAGCTTTGCCTTCGCGAAGGGAAAGAGACTGGCCAGGAAAAATTAGCCTTCGCGTTCGCGAAGGGCATCTCGCGTTCGCGAAGGCCAAGCCAGGAATGCATCGCGTTCGCGAGGTAGCCCTCGTGTTCGCGAAGAGTAAAATTTGACAGCACATAATTGTGCTTCGCGAACGCGAGGCACTGACCGCGTTCGCGAAGGGTAAAAATCCCAGAAACAGAACTTAAGTTCTGGAAATGGGGTTTCGACCTATTTTCAACTCCTTCCCATTTTTGAGCTCGTGTAAGACGAATTTTGGGCGATTTTTACGGGAAAACATTGGGGTAAGTGTTCCTTATCCTATATTGATTATATTTCATGATTCCATACTCGTTTATATCATGAATCCGTGAATTTATGGAAGAAAAATCAGATTTTTCAAAAATCTTCCAAAAACGAAAATTTAAGATTTTAATGTCCATTTGATATCGGAATTGTACAAATTTTGTATGGTTGAACTCGTTGCGAGTTTTTCTGGGATTTGAGACGTGAGTCTCACTGTCGAATATTTTAATAAATTTCGGAGTTTTATCCGGAAAATGTGTAAATTCATATGGAATTAGTTCCTATGATTAGTATTGAATATATTGAATTGTTTGTGAATAGATTTGAAGCTTTCAGAGGCAAATTTAAAAGGAAAAGTTGTGGTTGAGTAATTGATTGAAATTGGCAAAGCGAGTTAAGTGTCGTGGTTAACCTTGACTTGAGGGAATAGAACCCTTAAATTATTTGTTATGTGAATTGCATGTGAACGATGTATAGGTGCGGTGACGAGTGTCTATACATCGTCAAATTAATTGTTTGCCTGCTTACTTGAAAAATCTTAAATTATTTTTAATCATAAATTAATTATTATAATAATTGTTTCTCTCTTATTCTTTGTCAAATATTAATTCTTGAATTCCTGCATTAATTGTTACATGCTATTTGAATTATGTGCCTTAATTGTTATTTGACATTTAGCATATTAAATATTAAACTGCTTATTTGCTCCCTGATTTCTATAATAATTTGGTATTTGTCATTATTTGCTTCATAATTAAACCATAATTATTGTATGCTTGTTGTCTTATAATTTTATATTAATTGTTACAATTATTGAGAAAATTTCTTCTATAGGAATTGGTAAATGAATATGTTGGAGGAGCGGGTCGCACGCCGCAACAAGATTGATTATAATGAATATATTGGAGGATCGGGTTGCACGCCGCAACAGACTTATTAAAAGTCTATATTGGAGGATCGGGTTGCACGCCGCAACAGACTTATAAAAAGTCCATATTGGAGGATCGGGTTGCACGCCGCAACAGACTTATTAAAAGTCCATATTGGAGGATCGGGTTGCACGCCGCAACAGACTTATTAAAAGTCTATATTGGAGGATCGGGTTGCACGCCGCAACAAACTTATTAAAAGTCCATATTGGAGGATCGGGTCGTACGCCACAACGGACTTATTTAAAAGTCGACATACATATATATATATTGGAGGATCGGGTTGCACGCCGCAACAGACTTGATTAAAAATGAATATATTATGAGAGCGGATTGCACGCTGCAACATAATCAAATGTGAATATATTGTGAGAGCGGGTTGCACGCTGCAACAGAATTGATGGAAGTGATAATTGTTTATGACTGCTGTGTTGGTTTCAATTATTATAAATGAGTTACCTAATTTATTTCTATTATTGTTGCTATTACTAATATTGCATAGAGGTAATGTACGTGACCCGCCTTAGCCTCGTCACTACTTCGTCGAGGTTAGGCTCAGCACTTACCAGTACATGGGGTCGGTTGTACTGATACTACACTCTGCACTTATTGTGCAGATTTTGGAGTTGGTCCCAGCGGCGTACCGTAGACTTGCTCGGTTTTCAGCTACCAGAGGAGACTTGAGGTATAACTGTATGGCGTCTGCAGTTCTGGAGTCCCCGTCTATTTTACTTTAGCTGTGTGTTTATTTTCAGACAACTTTATTTTATTCAGACCTTATATGTATTTATTCTAGAAGCTCGTGCACTTGTGACACCAATTCTGAGATGGTATTTAGACACCGTTATTTTTATGCATTATTCACTATATTTCAAACTTGGTTTCGCATTTGTTCTTGGATTATTAATAATTTAAAAATTATTTAAAAATTGGTTAATATTATTCTAACGTTGGCTTGCCTAGCAAGTGAAATGTTAGGCCCCATCACGGTCCGAAGGTAAAAATTTTGGGTCGTGACAATAAGGGTGGCATTTCACTATTGTTATGTGTGTTGGGATATTATCTGGGCGAAGCGATAAGGGTGGCTATAGGAGAGATAAGGGTAGTTATAGGAGCGATAAGGGTGATTATTGATATTATCAGGGAGGAGGAATAAAGGAGACTATTATAGGAGTGATAAGGGTGGCTATAAGAGAGATAAGGGTGGCTATTGTGAGGGATGATATGTGATGATATGAAGTGGTTGCATAAGTGATTTTTATATGGTGTTGTGATTTTTCTTATGTTTATTTTTATACCTTGTGCAATTTGTCTTGTTTTTGGTAAATTGATAATAGTCTGATTTATGTTGAAATTGGGAGCCTGTGGCTATTGCCAGGCAGATTATGAAAAGCAATGTGGCACGAGGTGCCGTGAGTAAATAATGATTATTATTGGCATGTGAATTGTCCGTGCAGATATGATATGAAAAGTGGGAACGAGGTGCCGGAAAAATATGATGATTTAATTATGGGCACGAAATGCCGTAAAAATATGAAAATGGGCGGAGACCCGTATTTTTATGATTATGAAATGAGGTGTCACATGGTGACTTTTTATTGAAAGAATTATATTCGAAATATATTTATTTGAAAAAATTATATTTGGAAGAAATTTTTTGAAAGAATTATATTTGTAAGATATTTATTTGAAGGACTTGATTTAATTGGGTGTACTTGTATTTATTATTTGTTGAGCGATATTAGTGGTGTTCTTGTTGCCTTGCTGTACATATCACTGGTTGAATTGTGTTGCCCTTATTGTTATTTATTTCCTATTATTTTTACATACTATATTGTAAATGTTATTAGACTAGTGGGTGTCTTGACTGTACCTCGTCTCTACTCCACTGAGGCTAGTCTTGATACTTACTGGGTATCGACTGTGGTGTACTCATACTACACTTCTGCACATTTTTGTGCAGAGCCAGGTATTGAAGATATCAGACTCGGACAGAGTTAGAGTGAGATCGCAAGGATTCAAGGTAGAGCTGCTTGGTCGTCGCAGCTCCTTGGATTTTTTTATTTTTATTGTACTGTTAATTATTATTCAAACAGTACTGAATATTTGATCCTTGAGATCATTTCATGTATTTAGTTAGAGTTCGTGACTCGGTATTACCAGTCTTGGGAGGTTGTTTGTAACTATTTCATTATTAGTTTCTATTTTTTTTTTTAAAAAAAATAGCTTGCAATGTGATTATAATCGGCTTACCTAGTCTTAGAGACTAGGTGCCATCACGACGCCTGAGGTGAGATTTTGGGTCGTGACATGTGTCTTATTTAAATTGGGTGAGCGGGTTAAATTATCTTAAATAGGTGACCATATTTAAATTGGAAGAAAAAGAAATTCACATAGGCGCTATGTAGGAAAACAAATGTGGAACATGGCGATTTAACGAATGAGGGACAAATATAATCCTAAAGTATAATTATAAGAATAAATATGTCAAAAAAGTATAACGAAAGACAAATGTAATCATTTTTGAAGAATACATGGGTAAATATAATCCTAAAGTATAACGATAAGGAAAAATATATTAAAAAAATATAACGAAAAATAAATATAAACTTTTTTAAAGAGTACATGGACAAATATGATCCTTTTTCCGATGTGAATTTGCCAAGTTTTCTATTAAAATAGCCACGTGCACTAGACTACCTATTACACCACATCATAGTAATGATGACCCTAGGAATTCAAGTTTGTGCCAGCTTCGGAAAATTTTGTTTACAAGTACAAAAACAATATGCAATGTTTGCTAACAAGTTTTAATTGTTAATAATAGAATAATACGGCAGAAAAAGTAAAAACAAAAAGGTAATAAACTATAGCAAACCAACTTTACATAATAATGTAAATAAACAAAAATGTAGAAATTATTTACCGAATCTAATGTAGAACAAAATATAAAAGTATTTTGCTTGATATTATAATAAACATACCAAGTTCAACAATTTAAAAGTATATAGCGATCATCTTTTTTTTTTTGTGGTTAAGAAAAGGAGAAAAGTAACCCGAAAACTTTTTTAGAACACTTTTTTTTAAAAAGAAAATTATTGCTAACATAGTAACATGTTAAAACTATCATATTTATTGCACATCAATTCTCAAAATTGAGAAGAGTTATAGAAAGATGAGTGGTCAAAAAAACAAACCTCGAAATGGGTATCTCACTTTTACTAGCACCATATTCTGTACATTAAGTATTTATGTTTGATGATAATTACTTCAGAACTGAGTTTATAAAATCTTATTTTGTAATGTTATACAACATATTATTCTTTTTATCACTGGTACTTAGAGTGAAAAAGAATTATTCGAGATTCATAAATACAATCATCTAAACTATGCCGTTATATGAATTATGTGCAAATTTGTGTAAAAGAGGCAAACCGATTATTTTCTAATTATAAAAAATTAATACAACTTCAGCAGCTGGTAACTAATATTTCAAGTGAGAAGTTTTAAGCAGTTGCAAAACTCAATCAAAAACTTGAAAATACAATAAAAAGAAGAAGAATAATCATCTATTTAAAGAAAAAATTATAATATCTTCATTTTGCCGTGCTTTAATTTTAAAAAATAGTAACTATGGTACGTTATTTGCCATGGGAAATGATCCATTATGAGTAAAATCTTCCGTAGAATATAATAGCTGAATCGTTTTTTAGCCAACATTAATCACAAAAGAAAAAATCATTATTCAACGCCATTAGATATTAATTAAAAAATATTAGACTTTGTAATATAAAATTATAGAATAAAGAGGGAAAAATAAAATATTTGTCTTTGCAATTTAAACCACAAGTGATGTTATCATCCTAATTTTGCAAGGAGGATTGACCAAAATCATTGTTCCCCTAAATGGACCAGACACATGAGTTACTTTCATTTAAATCACTTCCCAGTAATTTTCTTAGGTACATACTACTCTTTACCTTACTTATATTGTGAATAAATATACAAAAAAATAATTTTAATTAATAATTCCTTAACAAATAAAACACGATATTATAAATAGTAACATATCATGTGCAAGTACAAACTAGGCAAGTTTATTCTTCGTATACACAAATAAGAAATTTTTTAACTTTGTTTACATCATGTTATAAATATGTTAACCCCTTCGTTCCAATTTATAGGATGATATTTGATTGTACATATTATTTAAGAAATAAATTAAAAAAATTTAAATTTGTGGTTTAAAATATGTAATAAATATTTCTATGGCCTGAAATTATTTTATTAAGAGTAAAATAAAAACTTTAAATTTAAATTATTCTTAAATATAAAAAGATATCATTCTTTTTAAAACATACTAAATAAAAAAATGTGTTGCATAAAAAAAGACATAGGGAATACAAATTACTCCCCCGGTTTCAATTTATGTACTTATTTGATTGGGCACAGAGTTTAAGAAAAAAAGAAAGACCAAATCTACTAAATGCTCTAATCTATCCAAATAAACTCAAATTTGAAACATAACTTTCAAATATCATAAAGAACAAATATCAATCATCAATTTATCGAAACAACACATTTAACATACGCATTTTGCAACTACAAAGAAGAAGAAGAAACTATAAGCACAAAGAAGAAGAAAACATCAGTAGAGAAGGAGAGAATGTATCTGAAGTATCTAAAAATTGGGTATCAGTTAAATTTTTTTAAAAGTAGTATAAATTCAATGGATGATATAAAACTAGACGAAAGATAAAAGTTTTACCTTTTGACTATAGTTGTTGCCTGGGCTAATTGTAACTAGGGAAGTCTAAGGACTTGAATCTTGGGCAATGCATCGTCGCTTTAAGGTTGATGTGTGAAAATTTCTTGATTGCATTTTTTTTCTTTCCCAAATATGAATTGTTTGTTTAGGTGTAGTAGTGGGAGACAAAATTCTCTACACATGTGATGGTGCTTTAAAAAAATGTACCTCATGTTAGCATTCTGCATCAAATTCTAGCTTAACTTAGATTTATTAGGATATCCTCCAATTTCTGTTTGACTTCATGATGTGAACCTGAAGTGCTGTTATATATTATTCTTGAATCTTGAGTATCGATTTTCTTTGTGTGAATCATACTTTGAGGAATACCTGTATATAGTATTGAAATATAAGGGAGTTTTGCATTATTTGAAACTCATTCTCTGCTTGCTCAAGTGATTGCCTTGGGCTTCCAGAGCTATTTCTGGAGATGTGACGACTAAAAATAAGAGTGAATGAGATAAGACAATGTGACACCCATAATGATCTACCAGTTAAGGCTCTGTTAATGAAACAATTACAAGTAAGAGCGAAAAAGGTATGGATTTTTATTCATTATCTTCTTTATATTTGGTAATAGGAAAAAGATAAACGCAAACGATATAATATTTTCCAAGATTGGTATCACGAAATGAAGGAGGATGTTGGAAATTATTTGTAATTATATTGTTCTTGCTGGAATTTCTTTTTTCCTCTCTTCTCCATACTTTTTTCTCTTTTTGAGGAAATTTATTTATGGTGTGGAGATTTTGTATTGGTAAAATGCTAATTCAAGGAATCGGCATTAGATACAAGTATTAAAATGGAGTGTACACAAGTGATGCTCTAAATACCTTTAGGGGCTATTGGCTAGAAAACCTTTGCTTTATGGCGCAAGATTTGTCTTAAAAACTTGAAGAGGTGTCTACCAATTGTGTAATTTTGAACTTGCTAAATATTTATTGGGTTATTAATCTTTTTAGTGGAATTCAGTTGTTGGGTAATATTCTGAAACATACTGGTAGCACAGATTGAGCCTCTAATTCGCATTTTTACCTTTTATTGTCTTTAATCTTTTTTTCCACGGGATTGTAAGCTATTATTCAAGGAAGGCTTATAGACTTACTAAAGTCCTTTGAATTTTTTTAATATTTGAATGATATACATTGTTGATATGTGTAGGACTTTGTATGAATATATAGTGATTGGTACACTACTAAAGGAGATTGGCTTGTTGAGAAAAGGAAAGGTTTTTGCCTTGGATGCTAAACAACTCAAGACCATTTCCTCCCAAATATCAAATGTTAACCAACTCAAGATTGTTTCCTCCCAAGCATCACAACTTTCGAACATTGTTGAAATGTTAGTTTACTTTGAGTGTTTGTCATTATATGTGGACATTTCATTTTCTTGTTTGAGCTAAGAGAATATGATTTGCCAGTTGTCACTATTCAATGTTTCACATTGAAACTTTCCTGAATTCAAATATATGTCGTGTGGCATGGATGATTGATTTCTATTTTTCGTTTTAAGAATTAACACCCCGTTTAGTGACTTAAGGTCTCGAGAAGTTTCGCAATATGTATAATGACTCACGGGTGTGGTTGAGTTTGATTTTTCGGAAGATTCGGAATTAAATTAAAAAAACAATTCTTATTTAGAAGTTTAAATGGAAAGAGTTGACCGGAGAGTTGACTTTTGAGTAAACGACCCTGTAATGGAATTTCGATGATGTCAATAGCTTCGTATGGTAATTTCGGACTTAGGCATGTGTCCGGATTTGGATTTGGAAGTCCGTAGAACAATTCGACGCATTTTGGCAAAAGTTGAAAAATAGAAGATTTTGGAAAGTTCAACCGAAGGTAGAAATTTTGATAACAAGGTCAGATTTCGATTTCGGAAATTGGAATAGCTCCATTACGTCATTTATGACTTGTGTGCAAAATTTAAAGTCATTCCGTATTGATTTGATACGTTGCGATGCAAAATATAGAAGTTGGAAGATTTAAAAACTCATAATTCGATTCGATGCGTGATTCATAATTTCGGCATTGTTTGACATGGTTTGAAGTCTCGACTAAACTCGTATTGTATTTTAGGACATGTTGGTATATTTGGTTGAGGTCCCGGAGGCCTCGGGTGGATTTCGGATGGTTAATGAACTGATTTTTCAACTTGAAGGAACTACTTGAAATCTGCTGCTATTGTTTTTGCTTCTGTGGAAGCCTCATCGCAGAAGCGAGCTCGCAGAAGCGAAGGTTGGATCAAAGAAACGACGAGCTTCGCAGGTGCGCGTTTGGACATCGCTTATGCGATTGCGCAGAAGCGGCAATCTATCCGCATATGTGACCTTGGGCTAGCAGTGCACCTTCGCAGAAGCGGAAATTTTCTCGCAGAAGCGAGCTCGCAAATACGACCAATTTATCCGCAGAAGCGGTTCTCAACAGAATCATAAGGACCAAAAATGGTCATTTCGCCATTTTCGTTTTCGGACTTTTGGAGCTCGGATTTAGGCGATTCTAGAGATATGTTTCACAAGATTGGTTGAGGTAAGTGTTCTATATCCTAAAGTGTTTATATTTCATGAATCTATGATTATATTCATCGTTTAATTCAGATTTTAATGGAAGAAATCAAGATTTTGACAAAAGTTTTCAAAAACGAAAATTTAAGATTTGTAGGTCGAGTTGTTATCGGAATTTGATAAAATTGGTATGGTTGAACTTGTATCGGAATGGGTTTTCGAATTTCATAAAAATTATGTCGGGTTCCAAGAGGCGGGTCCTGCGCTGACTTTTGTTGACTTTTTGGAATAAATTTTTAAGTCGACGTATTATTATCCGAAATTACTTTCGATGAATTTTAATGAAGTTATACAATTAATATTGATAGATTTGAGCGGTCCAAAGGTCAATTCACGCAAGAAAGCAATTTTAGAATATCAGTATAACTTCAAAAAGGTAAGTGTCTTGCCTAACCGCGAGTGGGGGAATTACCCATTAGGCATCGAGTCTTATGTGCCATTTGTGAAATGTGAAAAGACGTGTACACGAGGTGACGAGTACATACTCGGGCTTATATGTGCAAATTTTATTGGGTTAAAGTCTTAGGCATTATTGTGTAATAAATTGGATAATTGTTGGCATTTATTTAATCATCTATTTGCCATGCCTCAAATCACCTTTATTGAATTTGTTTTTATATAACGATTATGTGAATGTTACTTGTATATTTATGTGAATTTCATGAGTTTGTTGGTTTGATATTTCTTGGAATTTAATTTTATTGTGGATTTTTCCTCTATAAATAATTAATTAAATGAGCTTAAAAAGATGTGTTTATATAATTATTGAGAATTTGGATTAATGAAGGTGTTACCATATGCCGAGTAATTTCTATTTCTGTTGATTGTTTTTGAGGTCTTATACACATTGTGTGCAGCCTTTGGCTATTTGTTGTGAAATTAATTGATTTATTGTATCTTTGAAATTGGTTGTGGCCATTGGCAAATTGTGATATGAATTAATTTTGTTATGTTGCCGTGATAAGTTTTCGTGTAAATTATTGTGTTGTGTGAGTTGTTATTTTGAGGATATAAGGGTGGTATTCCACTGTTGATATTATGAGGACATAAGGGTGACATTCCACTGTTGATATTATGTGGGTATATGGGTGGTATTTCACTGTTGTTATGTGTGTTGGGATATTGTCTGGGCGGAGTGATAAGGGTGTCTATAGGAGAGATAAGGGTGTCTATAGGAGCGATAAGGGTGGCTATTGATATTGTTAGGGTGGAGGGATAAGAGAGGCTATTATAGGAGTGATAAGGGTGGCTATAAGAGAGATAAGGGTGACTATTGTCAAGGATGATATGTGATGATGTGGAGTGGTTGCATTGGTGATTTTATGTGATGTTATTTTTCTTGTGTTTATTTTTATACCTTGTGCAATTTGTCTTGTTGTTGGTAAATTGATAATAGTCTGATTTATATTGAAATTGGGAGCATGTGGCTATTGCGAGGCGGAGTATGAAAAGAAATGTGGGCACGAGGTGCCATGAGTAAATAATGATGATATTGGCACGTGAATTGTCTGTGCAGTTGAGATATGAAACGTGGGAAAAAATGCCGGGAAAAATATGATGGTTTTATTATTGACACGTGAACTGTCCGTGCAGATATGCTATGAAAAATGGGCACGAGGTGCCGGAAAAGTATGATGATTTAATTATGGGCACGAAGTGCCGTGAAATTATGAAAAGTGCTGAGATCCGTATTTTTATGATTATGAAATGAAGTGTCACATGATGACTTTTAATTGAAAGAATTATATTCAAAATATTTATTTGGAAGAATTTTTATTCAAAAAGTAGTATTTGAAGGAATTGTATTTGAAAGATATTTATTTGAGGAAATTATATTTGAAAAAGAATTATTGAAAAAATTATATTTGAAAGATATTTATTTGAGGAAATTATATTTGAAAGAGAGTTATTTGGAAGAATTATATGTGAAAGATATTTATTTGAAGAACTTGATTTAATTGGATGTACTTGTATTTATTATTTGTCAAGCAATATTAATAGTGTTCTTGTTGCCATGCTGGGCATATCACTGGTTGATTTGTGTTGCCCCTATTGTTATTTGTTTCCTATTATTTTATATACTATATTGCACAGGTTATTAGACTAGTGAGTGTCTTGACTGTACCTCGTCTCTACTCCACTGAGGTTAGTCTTAATATTTACTGGGTATCCACCATGGTGTACTCATACTATACTTCTGCATATTTTTGTACAGAGCCAGGTATTTGAGCTATCGGAATCAGACAGAGTTAGAGTGGGGTCGCAAGGATTCGAGGTAGAGCTGCTTGGTTGTCGCAGTTCCTTGGAGTCCTTCCATTTTTATTGTATGTTTATTATTATTCAAACAGTATTGAGTATTTGATCTTTGAGATCATTTCATATATTCAGTTAGAGTTCGTGACTCTGTATTACCAGTCTTGGGAAGGTTTTCATATTTGTTTCCGTTGTTGGTTTTGATTACCTATTTAATTCATATTAAAAAAAGGCTTGAAATATAATTGTAATCGGCTTCTCTAGTCTTAGAGACTAATGCCATCACGACGCCTGTGGCGGGATTTTGGGTCGTGACAAGTTGGTATCAGAGCTCTAGGTTCATAGGTTCTATGAGTCACGAACGAGTCTAGTAGAGTCTTGCGGATTGGTACGGAGACGTATGTACTATTATTCGAGAGGCTACAGAACTGTTAGAAAATTTCCACTTCTTTCATTCTTGTCATGCAGAAATTTGTTGAATTTGGAATTTGAGCCTTTGTATCTCTATTCTCTCACAGATTTTGAGGACACGTGCTACCGGGTTAGCTGAGCAGGCATCCACACATACTACTAGGGCTGCCAGAGGCCAGGGCCGAGGTAGAGGTCGAGGCAAAGGTCGAGGAAGGGCACGTGCCGCGACTAGAGCACCTGTCAGAATAGCCGTTGAGGAGCCTCTAATAGCTCTAGTTGGGGGACAGGTACCCGAAACACCCGTTGTTACCCCCAGACTCCAGGAGACTTTAGCACAGTTCTTGAGTAGGTTTGGTACATTAACTTAGGAGGAATTGATCTCTGTTGCACCAAATATTTCGCAAATTGGGGGAGTAGCTCAGACTCCTACCACAACTCCAGAGGAGTAGGTTCACATTAGTCAGGTCCCGGGTGTAGTACCGGTATAACCTGTTATTCTAGTTCAGCCTGAGGTCAGGCCAAAGGCATCAGAAGAGGAACAAAAGAGACTTGAGAGGTTTAAAAGGTATAGTCCACCTACTTTCAGTGGCACAACTTCAGAGGATGCCCAGGGATTTCTAGAAAGGTGTCATCGTATTCTCCGCACCATGGGTATTGTGGAAGTGAGCAGAGTAGCCTTTACTATATTTCAACTGTCAGGCGCAGCGTATCAGTGGTGGCAAATCTACGAAGAAGGTAGACCAGCCAATGCAACACCACCAACTTGGGCTCAATATTCGGAAATGTTCTTGAAAGAGTTTGTTCCCCAGACTCTCCGAGATGTGTGGCGCACAGAGTTTGAACAGTTGCGTCAGGGACTATGACAGGGTCAGAATATGCTATCAGATTCAGTAAGTTAGCCCGTCATGCACCTATCTTGGTTCCTACAGTCAGAGAGCAGGTCCGCAGATTCATTGAGGGGCTCGATTATGATATTAAAATATGCATGGCTCGAGAGTTGCAAACTGATACTCTATTTCAACAAGTAGTGGAGATTGCGAGGAAGATTGAGGGTCTTCTAGGCGAGGAAATGGAGTCTAAGGACGCCAAAAGGTCTTGAAGCTCTGGAGGGTTCAGTGGATTTTACTCTTCAGCTAGGACCTATTATAGCGGAGGCTCAAGCAGTCGGCCAGCTCAGTCCGCACATCAGATTACTCGGAGTGCTCCAGTAAGTTCTTATAGTGCACCATCGACACGAGATTATTACAGTGGTTATTCTAGTTATCCGGCACAGACTCAGTATGAGCAGTTGCGACCTCAGAGGGGTTGTTATGAGTGTGGTGATACTAGACATATCATAAGAGATTGTCCCATACTTGGGAGAGGTGGATTTCATCAGAACACTCAGGCTATGGGCCCCAATGCAGTTACTACTCCACGTACATAGCTAGTTAGAGGTGGAGGACAGACGGGTAGAGGGCGCCCTAGAGGGGGAGACCCAGCCCGTTGATATATTTGTTATAGTGTGGCTGAGGCCACTACACCAGATGGTATCGTTACAGGTATGATCCTGATTTGTGATAAAAGGATATTTCCCCTTAATTTGATTTGGTTCTGAATATTGAGGTGAGTCCTCCTATTATGCTCTGCTTATGAGTGAGCTTCATAACCTTGTGACCCACTTATATATTATCCATGTTTGGAAATATGATTATGATAGCCCAAGTCTATCATTTTTATTTTTGTACATCATTAAGGGTTATAAGTCCAAACGTGACTTTTCATTACTCACTACAGTGGGTTTTGATGTGATTTCAGAATAATTGAATTCAATCTTATGAAGTATATGCCCTACCGGTATGAGGGTTCATTATGTCTTGAGAAAAATAGTTTACGAAATTTATTGAAAAGAAGAAAGAAAGAAAATTAAAAATTTCAGTTGGCACAATATGCAAAATACTTGTGATTCGGAGTTGAGGATGAGATCCTCGCATTTGTATATGAGGTGAAATATTTAAACTTGGCTACGAGCCGCGGTAAAAGTTATGTAAGGACGAGGTCCCTGTGGTAAAAAATTTAATGAGTTTAAATTCTCTTTTTGTGAAATTAAAATTTGTACTAAAGTATTAATAAGGAGTCATGCTTGTTAAGGCTTATTTGATGATTCTTTTATGTGTTTTTATGCATAATAATCCATAATTATGAGGAAAATATTGGGTTTTAGCCTACGAGGTGAGTGCTCAGGCGGCATTAAATATGACTCGTTAAGTAGGGTAAATAGTTATAAGGTCTTCATGCCTCACATTCTGTTGTGAGTGTTGTGAAACTTCGAAACAAGGTTTTGGTTAATATGAAGTTAATTGATGATGGTGGAATTATTTATGAACAACTTTTGAGACCAGATATGTGGTGATGAGCATACATATAATGTGCTTCATGTCCTGATATCATTATGATAACGCAGTGCTTGTAACACTGAGATTAGTGTTATTGATATATACATTGTGGTGCTCTGTTGGGTTATGGATGTGGTGTTAGGAATTGTTTTGGTGTTACTCTGGTAGGTGGATAGGCCCAATTATAGGGGAGACTCTACCGAAATTTTTGAAAAATTTGGGAGTCAGTAAAATTTGGGGGATTGAGACGTGCAAAAGAAGAGATAAGTTATGTTATGTGTTTGAGGGCAAATAATCCTAAGCGGGGGAGAATGTAACACCCCAGAAAAATTTCGAAGTACTTCAACACTATCAAGAAAGTTGATGTGTGTGTAGGCACGAGTTGCTATAGCCATTTGAGACTAATACCGTGTGTTGATGTGAAAATCAGGTCTTTTGAAAATATTTGGAGTGAAATAAATTGGGTTTTAAGTTTATAAGTAAGGATAAAAGAAATAATCTTCACTTAGATGATGTTGTCGGACCCCTGTTAAATTTACGGTGACGTAGAATCACCCGTGAGTATGTGTGAAATAATGCACTCAGTAATTTGATGTCATCAGAAAGATTCTTGGCACGTTCGAGGACGAACGTATGTTTAAGAGGGGGAGAATATAATGACCTGACTTGTCATTTTAAGAATTAACACCCCGTTCAGTGACTTAAGGTCTCGAGAAGTTTTGAAATATGTATTATGACCCGCGGGTGTGGTCGAGTTTGATTTTTCGGAAGATTCGGAATTAAATTAAAAGAACAATTCTTATTTAGAAGCTTAAATGGAAAGAGTTGACCGGAGAGTTGAATTTTGAACAAACGACCCCAAAATGGAATTTTGATGATGTCAATAGCTTCGTATGGTGATTTCGGACTTAGGCGTGTGTTCGGATTAGGATTTGGAAGTCCGTAGAACAATTCGAAACATTTTGGCGAAAGTTGAAAAATAGAAGATTTTGGAAAGTTCGACCGAAGGTGAACTTTTTTGATAACGAGGTCAGATTTCGATTCCGAAAATTGGAATAGCTCTATTACATCATTTATGACTTGTGTGCAAAATTTAAAGTCATTTAGAATTGATTTGATATGTTTCGGTGCAAAATATAGAAGTTGGAAGATTTAAAAACTCATAATTCGATTCGATGCGCGGTTCGTAATTTCGGCATTGTTGGACGTGGTTTGAAGTCTCGACTAAGTTCGTATTGTATTTTGGGACATATTGGTATATTTGGTTGAGGTCCCGGAGGCCTCGGGTAGATTTCGGATGGTTAACAGACTGATTTTTCGACTTGAAGGAACTGCTTGAAATCTACTGCTGTTGTTTTCGCTTCTACGGAAGCCTCATCGCAGAATCGAGCTCGCAGAAGTGGAGTTTGGATCGCAGAAGCGACGAGCTTCGCAGGTGCGTGTTTGGCCATCGCTTCTACGATTGCGCAGAAGTGGCAATTTGTCCGCAGGTGCGATCTTGGGCTGGCAGTGCACCTTCGCAGAAGCGGAAATTTTCTCGTAGAAGCGAGCCCGCAAATGCGACCAATTTATCTGCAGAAGCGGTTCTGGACAGAATCATAAGAACCAAAAATGATCATTTCGCCATTTTCATTTTTGGACTTTTGGAGCTCGGATTTGGGCGACTCTGGAGAGATTTTTCACAAGCTTGGTTGGGGTAAGTGTTCTATATCCTAATGTGTTTATGTTTCATGAATCTATGATTATATTTATCGTTTAATTCGGATTTTAATGGAAGGAATCAAGATTTTGGCAAAATCTTCCAAAAAACAAAAATTTAAGATTTGGAGGTCGAGTTGTTATCAGAATTTGATAAAATTTCTATGGTTGAACTCGTATCGAAATGAGTTTTTGAATTTCATGAAAAGTATGTCGGATTCCGAGAGGCCGGCCCCGCATTGACTTTTGTTGACTTTTTCGAATAAATTTTTAAGTCGACGTATTATTATCCAGAATTGTTTCTGATGAATTTTAATGAAGTTATACAATTAATTTGGATAGATTTGAGCAGTCCGGAGGTCAATTCAAGCAAGAAGGCAATTTTGGAATATCAGCATAACTTCAAAAAGGTAAGTGTCTTGCCTAACCTTGAGTGGGGGAATTACCCATTAGGCATCGAGTCTTATATGCCATTTGTGAAATGTGAAAAGCCGTGTACGCGAGGTGACGGGTACGTACTCAGGCTTATATGTGCAAATTTTATTGGGTTAAAGTCTTAAGCATTATTGTGTAGTAAATTGAATAATTATTGGCATTTATTTAATCATCTATTTGCCATGCCTCAAATCACATTTATTGAATTTGTTTTTATATGACGATTTCATATAAATGTTACTTGTATATTTATGTGAATTCCGTGAGTTTATTGGTTTAATATTTTTTGGAATTTAATTTCATTATAGATTTTACCTCTGCAAATAATTAATCAAATGAGCTTAAGAAGAGGTGTTTATATAATTATTGAGAATTTGGATTAATGAATGTGTTGCCCTATGCTGAGTAATTTCTATCTTTGTTGATTGTTTTTGAGGTCTTATATACATTGTGTGCAACCTTTGGCTATTTTTTGAGAAATTAATTGATTTATTGTATATTTGAAATTGGTTGTGGCCATTGGCAAATTGTGATATGAATTGATTTTGTTAAGTTGTCGTGATAATTTTTCGTGTAAATTGTTGTGTTGTGTGAGTTGATATTTTGAGGATATAAGAGTGGCATTCCATTGTTGATATTATGAGAATATAAGGGTGGCATTCCACTGTTGATATTATGTGGGTATAAGGGTGGCATTTCACTGTTGTTATGTGTGTTGGGATATTGTCTGGGCGGAGTGATAAGGGTGTCTATAGGAGAGATAAGGGTGTCTATAGGAGCGATAAGGGTGGCTATTGATATTGTTAGGGTGGAGGGATAAGAGAGGCTATTATAGGAGTGATAAGGGTGGCTATAAGAGAGATAAGGGTGACTATTGTCAAGGATGATATGTGATGATGTGGAGTGGTTGCATTGATGATTTTATGTGATGTGATTTTTCTTGTGTTTATTTTTATACCTTGTGCAATTTGTCTTGTTGTTGGTAAATTGATAATAGTCTGATTTATATTGAAATTGGGAGCCTGTGGCTATTGCGAGGCGGAGTATGAAAAGAAATGTGGGCACGAGGTGCCGTGAGTAAATAATGATGATATTGGCACGTGAATTGTCTGTGCAGTTGAGATATGAAACGTGGGCAAAAATGCCGGGAAAAATATGATGGTTTTATTATTGACACGTGAACTGTCCGTGCAGATATGCTATGAAAAATGGGCACGAGGTGCCGGAAAAATATGATGATTTAATTATGGGCACGAAGTGCCGTGAAATTATGAAAAGTGCTGAGATCCGTATTTTTATGATTATGAAATGTGGTATCACATGGTGACTTTTAATTGGAAGAATTATATTCAAAATATTTATTTGGAATGATTTTTATTCAAAAAGTAGTATTTGAAGGAATTGTATTTGAAAGATATTTATCTGAGGAAATTATATTTGAAAAAGAATTATTGAAAAAATTATATTTGAAAGATATTTATTTGAGGAAATTATATTTGAAAGAGAGTTATTTGAAAGAATTATATGTGAAAAATATTTATTTGAAGAACTTGATTTAATTGGGTGTACTTGTATTTATTATTTGTCGAGCAATATTAGTAGTGTTTTTATTACCATGCCGGGCATATCACTGGTTGGTTTGTGTTGCCCTTATTGTTATTTGTTTCCTATTATTTTGTATACTATATTGCACAGGTTATTAGACTAGTGAGTGTCTTGACTGTACCTCGTCTCTGCTCCACTGAGGTTAGTCTTGATATTTACTGGGTACCCACTGTGGTGTACTCATACTACACTTCTGCACATTTTTGTGGAGAGCTAGGTATTGGAGCTATCGGACTGAGACATAGTTAGAGTGAGGTCGCAAGGATTCGAGGTAGAGCTGCTTGGTTGTCGCAGTTCCTTAGAGTCCTTCCATTTTTATTGTATGTTTATTATTATTCAAATAGTATTGAGTATTTAATCTTTGAGATCATTTCATGTATTCAGTTAGAGTTCATGACTCAGTATTACTAGTCTTGGGAAGGTTTTCATATTTGTTTCCGCTGTTGGTTTTGATTACCTATTTAATTCATATTAAAAAAAAAGCTTGAAATGTAATTGTAATCGGCTTACTTAGTCTTAGAAACTAAGTGCATCACGACACCTATGATGGAATTTTGGATCGTGACAAGAGGTTGCTGCCGGAAAATGAAAAATGTCGAGTCCGTGCTTGCACGGGCTAATAACCTTATCTAGTAATTCTAACATTATCACAAATCATGAGACAAAAGTGCTCAATCTCAAATCTCAATGTAACATCAATAAGTTAGTCCATTCAAGAACTGAATAGATCTTTATAATATAATTCTTTCGACGGTGAAATTGAAGAACGCAAGCAATTTGCATGATCGGATTCGTCGATCATTACATCAACTTAGAATTAATTCTTTTTTTCACTGCCTCTGAGCGTTAACTAACGGAGAGAACTTAACTACAACTTTGATTACATGTACTGCACACGTACAATCTGTTTATTCAATTCATGTACAATATACATGCAATTTCACAACCAAAAAAAGTGAAGAATTAGAAAAAAGTTCAGATTTTCCACGAATTTTATACAAATAGAAAAGAGGAACGAATTAAGGTTCTAATGTTGTTCACACTCTCCCCCATTGTTTCTTTTGCTTAGGTTTTTTCTTAAGGCTCAAATGCTGTAATATCTTTTAGAATTGTTCTATTTCTGTCTGCTTTGCAACGTTCTTGTACTAGGGTTTAAGAGAGGGTTTATTAACGTAAGAAGAGAACGACAGAGCACCCAATTTTAGTTTATAAATTTAGGCAAAATTGAGTTTTTGCACTTTCTCTTAACTTGTTTGAAATAAAGACACTTAAAAAAATAGGTTAACTTTTTAAGAATTGTCCTACTTTCACGCGACTGTTTTTATGATCCTAAAAAGCTTTTCAGGTTCACCCTTAATAACCTTTTAATTTATACAAAATCACAACAAAACAAACATAGTGTTAGTATTACGATAGATGACATACATTTTGTGCATATTACACGTAACTCTAGTCTTAAAAAAGATAAGTGATCGATGCAAATATAATCCGGTCTAAACGTCCGGAGTCGAATCCCACAGAGAACAAAGCTTCGCTACAACTATACAATATTGCTAAGAATTACAAGTTCAAATAATTTCCTAGCTATAAAGATTGTAATTTTATTTTAAACTAATTAATTAACAAATATTAAAAGCAGTAAAATTATCAATTAACAAGACTAAGGGTTGGAGACAAGATTAAGGAGGTCTAGAGTTATGATTTTCCCAATTGTCGGAATCCTTCCCGCTACGTCTACTATAATTTCGCCCAAGTATTCTATATCGATCGTGAGTTCTTCAGGTGTCGTAATTCTCTTCCGAGCAACTACCACAATTTACTAGAAATATTCTTCCAAACAATGCTAGTTGGCACTAGTTCACCGCTCACTACAATCGCACCAAAGTTTCATTATTCCTAATCCCACCTTTAAACCCTCCGTGTTGATTACTCATATACGTTAGGAGTGATGTTGTTTAACAACTACCTAAATATGTACCTTTTCCCAAGCAATACATAATAGATAGGCACAATCAATTGAGAGTTCTTCAATTAACTCAAATAAGTATGTACTTAAGCAAGTAGAGAAATTTAAAGGCTCAATTATATAAAAACGTAACAAGAATTCATCCTCCAAAAGGTTCAATCAAAACCCTAGATAAGAAATTAGCTACTCATGCTAGTATGTAAAAACACAACACTAGAATTTATAACAATGGAAAGTAGGAAGAAAGAGGAAAAAACGTGAAGTTGAATCCTTCTCCTTGCTCCAAGCGTGTTCTTGCCTCCCCAAAGTCTTTCCTCCCTCCAAAGTAGTGTCTGCCCCTCAAAAGCACATTTTAGGATGTATTTATAGTGATTATGGTTTGTATGGGGCGAATTTTTCTTCTTCTATTTCGAATTAGAGAAGCCAGTTTCTTCTGCTCCGGTCTCGGTCTGGAGAAGTGAACCTCGCTTCGATGTCCGGGACTGTTCTAGTTTCTTCTGCTCCGGTCCTGGTCTGGAGAAGTGAACCTCACATCATTGTCTGGGACTTTTCTCTTCAGCTCGTTTTTCACCAATTTTCTCCTATTTGATCCTTTTCCGCATAACTTTGTTCCTGCACATAAGAAACACATAATATGCATATTTTTACTTCAAAAGCGGTGTGAACTCCCGCAACTCACACAAGAATTAATACACAAACATATTCAAAATATGCACTTTTCACCTTTTATCACCACCTGCCACTTAAACTCTTGCTCGTCCTCGAGCAACTTAAAATTAAGTGCATAGGCAAGAAATACCTTTCATAACATACTCAAGCATCACGCCAATGACAGTAGCTTATATCAACGCTTAGAACTTAACATATGCACTCTTCATACATTTCCTAAAGTTTTATACTCATGCCAAGGTTATTTAAAATATTCATGTGACTCTTTCTAACATCCTCGCCTCAAACCATGACTTGAATGCATTGCACACTATGACTCGCTCCTTGTGCCAACTCAAAAATTAAGGTCTCTACCAATCCTTTTCAAATCATGTGCCCTCACCAACAAACCACAGAGAAAGTAGTCCACACACTCAATATAAGTTCAAGTATATTTTAAGGACTCTCAAATCGGAAGAATTTTCACACTCTCACAAAGAAACTCTTATTCCACTCAAGTTCGTACCATAGGCTTGCCTGTAGTGTAAGTCTCTACTAATCTAAGCTCGCAAAGTCTAGGATTAAGTAAGACTTTATAGGTTGTAATGTAGGCTAAAGGACGGGTATGATATATTTGAGAAAATAATGACTAACCCTCCTAAGCACTTTAATACACTACACTTCACTTTGAAGTACCTTTTTGTCATGACCACTTCAATGTCTTGCCATGAAACCATACACATTTAAGCCCTTCTTCATTAAGCACGTAAACATATAGATACTTACTAGCCGAGACAAAGATATATAAGGTGTTATTCTTCTTTTTTCACTCTCCTTAATTTGGTATTTTTCGACTAGTACTTTTTTATTTGTTTATACACAAGTGCACCTTTTTAGTCTTTCTATGGTTCCACTCAAAAGCTACCCAATCTCTTTCTTTACTCTTCTAGCTATAAGTGCTTTCGGAGGTAAAGGTTTAACAAGATTTGATTAGAATACAGGGGATACGACTTGTAATGTGGTTTTCAAATAAAAGGTCTATAGACTCAAAAGGGTTGACTACGGATAATATTAGCACTGGTAGGCCACTTTCCAAAATTACAAGATTTAATCATTTCGCTTCGACTCACACACGGGGCAAGTTCTAGACTAGAAAGGATGGCACAGAGTACACCAAAATCTCACCTCACACAATGCACATGACTCACTCAGAACGGCTCGGACCTGACTCTCAAGTTAAAGCAACTAGCACAGTCATCATAAAATTTAAGCACATGGGAATTAATCACAAGAGTCGAAAGAAGAGCCTCGGTGTCAAAACAAAGTCACATATATTTTTAAGGCATATAATTACAAAGATCATGAAGAAAATACTTAGTTCAAATACTCCACCTCTAATCCCCGATATAAAACATGTCAATATGCATAGATACTCGAGTTCTAAAAAAAATGTATTTTTCTTTGGACTTTGAACCCTCAAGAAAACTGTCTAGGAAGTTTATCGTCGGAAAAAATCAAAAATATTTTGAAAATTCTACCTAAAAAAAAAATATTATCCGATACAAAGAGTCATCCTTTGGAAAAGAATCGTGACCATAAGAAAAACCAAGAGGGATTATTTCTACCTAATGCTTTTCAACACACATAAAATAACATAATTAAAATAGCATAGGAACACCCAAATAGTCTCTTCACCCCACACTTAAAATTGTGCATTGTCCCCAATGCACACCCATAAATACAAGAGAGTAAAAGAAACTCCCTGATAAGCCAAAGGGCGAAGCATTAGCAGCTCATGGGGTACTCAGACTTTTCCTATACTTAGTTCTTTGTGCGGGCACCCCACACTTAGTTCTAACTATCTCACTTGCTTTTACTTTCTTCTAATGGCCTTGCTTTCCATGCTCATAGAGAAATTAAAAAAACAACACTACAAGAATAAAAAATAAAAAATAATAATAAAAGAAAGCAGTAAAGCTGGGTTGCCTCCCAACAAGCGCTTGATTTAATGTCGAGGCACGACGCAAATCACTTTTTGACTCCACCTCGAGCTTATGAATTGAGCCCCAAGTTTTGCTTCAAGCTTATGGTTATGCTCCTGGGGTGGTGGAACAACTCTAACTGGCCCAAGGAAATAATGTAGTATTCTGCACTTCTTAGCCTTTAGATGAGGTGTGTAATCTCGACTTTCTGGCAAGAAGAATTCCAGAATGTAGACACCTTGTTCCTCATTCATCGACTCCTCAATTGGATCAGATGCCTATATTTTCATATCATCATCCAAACACAATGTGGAAAAATGCTTGGAGTGTGGACTAATGCGCACAACTACATGAACATTGGAATTGTCAACATTTCCAACACCAATGATACTAGAGTCAACTAAATATGTATCCTCAATGCTCTTGGTTGACTTTAGTATCTCTTCTACAACATCGACATCCTCAAATTCTAGTTTGATTGATTGTTGGTGTTCTACTCTGACCTCCTTTGTTAGCACCTCAATTTCTTCATCTAATGCATGCTCTTTTTTTTGCTACTATCCACAGTATCATCTTGTTGAGCATTAACTGCTTTAACCAACTGACTCATTTGTGACTTCAGGTTAAGAATAGTTGCCTCTTGCCTTTGGATAGTATCCCAAGCCTTTGTATTTGCAGTTGTTTCTCGTTACTTCATTCCATGAGGCACTTTAATATATTTTTGATCTCCTTCAGGTTAGCTTCCCCGGGTAACGGGTTGTCGGAAATCATGTATATCGTTCTTGTGTGGTTACTATCGGGAGTCTTGAGACTAACATAGATCTTCTACTTCTTGATATGGTAGATTTTGATATCATCTTGGGTATGGATTGGTTGTCACCTTATCATGCTATATTGGATTGTCACACCAAAACGGTGACCTTAGCCATGCCGGGGGTTACCTCGAATAGAGTGGAAGGGAGCCTTGGCCATTCCACCAGCAAGGTTATCTCTTACGTGAAAGCTCCGCATATGGTCGAGAAAGGGTGTCTAGCTTATTTGGCTTATATCCGTGATCCTAGTGCGAATATTACTTCTATGGACTCAGTACCAGTTGTTTGTGAATTTCCAGAAGTATTTTCTGTAGATTTGCCGGGGATGCCACCCGACAGAGATATTGACTTCTGTATTGATTTGGCTCTGGGCACCCAGCCCATTTCTATTCCACCATACCGTATGGCCCCGCCGGAGTTGAAAGAATTGAAGGAGCAGTTACAAGACTTGCTTGATCAGGGATTCATTAGACCTAGTATCTCGCCCTGAGGTGCACCAGTGTTATTTCTAAAGAAGAAAGATGGTTCAATGCGGATGTGTATAGATTATCGGCAGTTAAACAAGGCTACTATCAAGAACAAGTATCCACTGCCAAGAATTGATGACTTATTCGATCAGCTTCAGGGTGCCAAGGTATTTTCAAAGATCGATTTGAGGTCTGGTTACCATGAGTTAAAGATTAGGGCATCCGATGTTCCTAAGACAGCTTTTCAGACTCAGTATGTGCATTACGAATTCCTAGTGATGTCATTTAGGCTGACAAATATCCGAGCATCATTTATGGATTTGATGAATCGGGTATTCAAGCCCTATTTGGATTCGTTTGTGGTGGTATTCATTGATGATATCTTGATTTACTCCGGCAGTCGAGAGGAGCATGAGCAGCATCTTCGGATTGTGCGTCAGACTTTGAAGAATAATTAGTGATATGCCAAATTTTCAAAATGCAAATTTTGGTTAGACTCAGTTGCCTTTTTGGGGCATGTTGTATCGGCAGAAGGCATAAAAGTGGATCCTAAGAAGATTGAGGCAGTTCAGAATCGGCCTAGACCTACTATAGCTATAGAGATCGAGAGTTTCCTGGGGTTAACAGGTTACTACTGCCGGTTCGTGGATGGGTTTTCATCCATAGCATCCCCAATGACCAAATTGACCCAGAAGGGTGCCCCGTTCAGATGGTCAGATAAGTGTGAGTTGAGCTTTTAGAAGCTCAAGACTGCCTTGACTACGATGCCCGTGTTAGTATTGCCCACAAGTTCAGGATTTTATACGGTGTATTGTGATGCATCTCGCATTGGGCTTGGTGCAGTATTAATGCAAGATGGTAAAGTGATTGCATATGCCTTGCGACTGTGAGCACCTAACTTTTGACTATATTTGAATTTTTATCACTTTCTATTATGTAAATATTTTCAGAAATTTAATATATAATTTTTTAGCTTTGTTACATTTTTTTAGGGTAAAATTTAATAATAACTTAAAAATTCAATTATTACTATTAGTATTATTTTTATTTTTATCTTTATTTTAAATAAAATGAATTAAAAAACAAAACAAAAAATAATAATTAATTATCTTTTTTTTATAAAAAAAACAAATTTCGGATGGGAATTAAAAAAAATAGTAAAATTAGAAATATAAATTAAAAGGTAAAAGTAAAAGTAGGTAGAAATTATTGTTTTTAATAAAAGTAAAATTAAACGAAAATTAAAAAAAGAAAAGTAAAATAAGTGGAAAATAAAAAAAAGAAAAGTATAAAAGTGGTAATTTAAATATAATAAAAGTAAAAAAAGTAAGAAATTAAAAAATCAAAGTAAAGGAAAGTGGGAATTCTTTTTTTTTTTTAAACAAATATGAGAAGTAAGAATTCTTTTTAATTAAAAGTAATAATAAATAATAATAAAAAAATTGAAAAATCCGAAAATTTTCTATAAATAGAAGAGAGAAGGAGAAAAACAAGATGGAGAAGGGAATTGAGAGAAATTTATTTTCTTCTTCTAGGATAAGGGAATTTCTATTTGTGTCATTCTTTCTTCGTCTTTCTTTCGAAAATCCAGCCTAAAATTCGAGAAAAAAACCAACATCTAACACCTCATCTTCCTCCATGAACCACCAGCTGAAGCTTACCCAAATACTAAAATAAAAGAGTTTCAGTCGAGGTTAGAAGCTTTGTCGAGGTTCTCGATACCGTTTCCGGTTGTGGTTAGTTCGTAAAAAAGTCTATCAGAGCTTTGTTCATGTTGTACCGAAGAATATTTAGCTATTGAAAGGTCCATTTCTTGTTCTCCAGTTTTCGGATTCCAATTTATATTATGTTTGCTATAAGTTTAAATATTTTTTTTTTGTTTTGCTTAAAGATTGATTCACGACCGGTTTACTGTTTCACTTGTTATTTTTTAAGGATATTTTAGTCTAATTGCTTACTGTTTTTAGTTTTAGTTAATTAGCATGCCTTGAAGTCCTTGGTTAATTCTTTTGGTGTTAAGACATGAGTTTTGCTTCACCGGTGTCGTTATTTTGGAATGATTGTTAGTACTAAGAATATGGGCTCAAAGCTTAATTGGTAAATGAATTATTTCCTAATTGGGCCATACAATAATATGTTGAAAGATGAGTTGGACATTCACATGAAAGAACGATTGGATTAATTAATATATTACTTTCACTTGGGGCATATTCTATAGATTATAAGATGAATTGAAAGAGCCTTTTGGTCATCAAGTACTAAATGATCAATTAGCAATTAAGACATGTCATCCACAAATAAATTTCATAATCTATAGCCTTCACAATAATCTCAAATTAGTTTAGGAAGATAGATTCATAAACATTCGTAGCTTGCTTTAGGCGCGATTAATAAATCATCGTGACTATGGGTACGGTTCCCGTGGCATAGTCACGATATGTAAACCCCAACTCAAGTGCGCGTTTCATGCGACTTGACTTGAACTTCGAATAATAATAAAAATAAGCATGTTGTAAATCGCGGGTGCGTTTCACGTGACGTGATTCGTAATATGTACAAAAACAAATGAGTGTGCGACATCACGACTTGTTCAAATAAGTTCCATAAATAATTAAAAGTGGTTAAAATTTAAAAATGCACAATAGGTTTTAAGCATGTATTAAATCAGATAATTAGGCCAATCATTAATAGTTGAGCGACCTTGCTAAAACCATAGAGCTCGGGAGTACCTCACACCATAAAAATAGAGTCAAATTTCCTCGATTTTGGATTTAAAATAAATCGGTGAGTTGGGACACCATAAATTATTCCAAGTGGCAACTCTGACTGAAACAAATAATCTCATTTCGAATAATGTCACTTCAATTGGAAAAACTCCCTTACCCCCTATCCCCGGGGAAAAGGAGGTGTCGGCAGAGCTGTCGCACCTCCTTTTTCTTTCTTCTCATCATTTTTATTTTATTTCATAGAATGAGTAAATGCGGGAAATAAATTTTTGGAGGAGACTTCCCTTTTGGAGTGGTTGTTGCAAAACTGTTTCTAGCCTTTGCGCAATTGCTTTTTGGTTGCACCTGCTTCTTGCAAGGTTGCTTTTGGATTGCACTTATTTCCTGTTTTTTCAAACAAAGAACAATTTGTCAGTTTAAAACGGTGGTTGGTTTTGTGGCCTTGATTGTTTCAGTCACTTGATCTCGGCCCTTTCAACTGCAACTGGTTATTTCGTGAATACTGATTGTATTTCTAACCTTGGAGAACCTCTGGCTTTTCCAGACTTTGCCATGACGGTTAGTCACGTGGGACTTAACCTTTCCAACTTTATTTTGCCTTTGTGGGCTTTAACTTTGCATTTCCTCTTTCAACAGTTTTTGATTTTGAAGCATCGGCCACCATGGCCAGTCGGAGTCGACTTGATGCCTCTGCCGAGGCTGGGTGCCTTTTTTGCATATCGACTTGTATTAAGTGAGAACCCTGTAAATCAGTCTTGCCATCCTTTCTTTGTCTTAGTTTCAAAATAGAGTTAGGCCGAAAGGATTCAAAGAAAAGCAAACAATGGAATGGACAAATGAATTTAGACGAGAGGTATCCCTTTCGGGGAAAAGAAAGAAAGATTTATCTGGAGTGTATACGGATTTCAATGAACATGACATGCCTCTTGGACTAGATGCCTGATCTGTGTAAACCGTCCAACTCTCAGAAATTTATCAGAACTCTTGCCTTGAGACTAAGAAACTTTGCCCAGGACTGTGTCGATGGCAGTGACTGTGAGGATCCTCTTTTCGAT
Source organism: Nicotiana otophora (assembly GCA_000715115.1). NCBI lineage: Eukaryota > Viridiplantae > Streptophyta > Magnoliopsida > Solanales > Solanaceae > Nicotiana > Nicotiana otophora. The sequence continues at coordinate 39,445 of AWOL01S0004510.1, read as the reverse complement.
CAGTGGCGCCCTTTGCGGGTTTTCACCAACTGGCCTATCTCATTTCTCTTCTCACCATCGCCTTATAGTGCTCTTTGAAATTTTTCAATAACAAAACTCTCTCATTTTCGAATTTCTCTGCTTACCATCGTCTTACGGCGCCCGTGAGGGTTTTCACCGATAAGACTCTCTTATTTTATTTCTCTCATTTTGTTGTATCAGATCCGGGTAACTGTATCCTCCTATTTTGAATCTCTTTGCCGATTGATCGGAAGGACTTGAAAAGGATTTGGGTAAAAATGATTTGGATTGAATTACAACTTTGGAACCTTTCACACAAAACCATCGCCAAACCATTATAAATTCTGCCCCAGTTTCAACTTTTGGGGAATGTGAATTTTTATTTTGGTGTGACTGAACCCCAGAGAGAGGCTGCCTACGTATCCTTTCGAAATCAAGTCAAACGTAGTTCAAGGACGAGAACTTTGGTTTTTATTCTCTTTTGTTTTGGTTTTCTTTTCTGTTTTGGTTTCTCCTCTTTCTTTTTCCTTTCCTTTTTTCTCTTTTCTTTTTCATTTTTCATTTCATTTTTTATGTCTTTTCTTCCTTTTTTTTTGTATATTTCTTTTTCTTCTTTTTTCATTTTTTTTCTTTTTTCGTTCATTTTATTTTCAATAATGACTTCCGGGTTCCAATGAGGGTAATCAAAGAATGGTAGCCGGATCAAAAGGGTTTGCAAATGGTTAAATGTTTGGATAGTGAGAAAGAAAGCCTTTTTCATCCCAACCGGAGAACATTAATGCTATATAGAGGATCCAACATAGTACCTTTTGACTATATCTGCATTGACAGTTGTTTCAGTGATATTTTCTTCTATGTGTCCCAAGTACACCGCTCTCTTTTGGCAGTACTCTTGTGCAATGTATGGACCTTTTTAACCTGAAGCCAATTTTCCTTTAGCTGTTCCGATTCTTTATTTTATTTCCTTAAAACTATCTTCATTGCATTCTGATTCTTGATTCATTATTTCAAAGTCTGATAGCGTTTTAGGATCGGGGCATGAAGTCCGCAAGCATGCCATGTTATTGAAATCTGCATTTAACATAACTGAAAAAAGAATAAGAGAAGTGACAAAATTAAGAAAAGAGACATTCCTGGACAATGAAATATTAATTTCATTTGTTTTTTTTTTTTTAATT
>AWOL01S0004510.1:20645-35486 GCA_000715115.1 Nicotiana otophora | reverse complement strand
GGGGAATTTCGAAAGAAAAATTTCTAAAGAAGAAAGGAAATATTAAACTTCTGAAAATATTTTTGAATTTATTTTAAAATTAGGGTCTCAAAGAAAAACTTTTCTAAAGAACGAAGTAAAGGAAAATATTTTTGGATTTTTCAAAAATTGTGGGCCGGAACCGATGAGGTTTGCCTACGTATCTCATATCCGTTGAGAATCAGACCCGCGTAGTTTGGTCAGTTTTTCAGGACCGGGGGAAACATGACTTTTTGAAAACATTGGCTTATTTCTTTCTCTCTTTTTACGGCACTTTCAGAATTTTCAAATACCTACTTCTCACTCTTTTTTTTTTGATTTTCTTTCCCTATTCTAGAAGCGAGTCAACATGCAAGCCGAAACAAACAAATGCACAAGTAGCACGTAAGATGTATTAGGATGGTCTTTTAATTTAGGTAGACTTGTCCTAGACGTACTCAACTCCTGTGTTGAGTCCCCAAAGTCTAATGCACGTGATGCTAACAAACGTTCCTACTAGGGGTTCAACATGAGGCTATGTTATTCTAAGTTTAAAACCTGGGTGTATTGTTCTAGACCTGGCTTATCCGAGTGGACAACTCGAGCCGAGCGGGGGCAGCGTACCGGGAATACAAAAGCTTCACCGGCTTTGCAATTTGTCCGAACCTCGTTCTAAAATTGGGATATGACTCTAACAGAAAAGAAGTCACGCGAAGTGCACGCTTCCTCAGAAGATTTAGAAGACTCAGAGAGAAGAGGGTTTCGTACAGTTTATATACAGTTCAAATAATATCAAAGCGGTAAAAAGCGGCATTTAGTACATTAGGTTCAAACACGTAAAAATGAGACAATCATGAAAGCCAAGCATAACAGTTATCTAAGCTCGAATTTTGAACCCTGAACCAGAGATTCTGGGTTCGTCCCTAGCGGAGTCGCCAGAGCTGTCGCACCTCTTTTTTCCCAGGGGATAGGGGATATGGGAGTTTTTCCAATTAAAGTGACATTATTCAAAATGGGATTATTTGTTTCAGTCAGAGTCGCCACTTGGAATAATTTATGGTGTCCCAAGTTACCGGTTTATTTTAAATCCCAAATCGAGGAAATTTGACTCTATTTTTGTGGTCTGCGAACACAGAAGACTGGGTAAGGAATTCTGTAACTCGGGAGATGGAGTGAGGCACTCCCGAGTTCCGTGGTTTTAGCATGGTCGCTCAACTATTAATGATTGGCCTAATTATCTGATTTAATACATGCTTAAAACATATTGTGCATTTTTAACTTTTAACCGCTTTTAATTATTTATGAAACTTATTTGAACAAGTCGCGATGTCGTACACTTATTTATTTTTGTACATATTGTGAATCGCATCACGTGAAATGCACCCGCGATTTACAACATGTTTATTTTTATTATTATTCGAAGTTGAAGTCAAGTCGCGTGAAACACGCACTTGAGTTGGGATTTACATATCGTGACTATGCCACGAGAACTATACCCATAGTCACGATGATTTATTAATCGCGCCTAAAGCAAGCTACGAATGTTTATGAGTCTATCTTCCTAAATTAATTTGAGATTATTGTGAAGGCCATAGACTATGGAATTTATTTGTAGATGACATGTCTTAACTGCTAATGGATCATTTAGTACTTGATGACCAAAAGGCTCTTTCAATTCATCTTATAATCTATAGAATATGCCCCAAGTGATAGTAATATATTAATTAATCCAATCGTTCTTATCATTAAAAAGTAATTCCTAAAGCCCAATCATTTCATGTGAATGTCCAACTCATCTTTCAAGATATTAGTGTATGGCCCAATTAGGAATTAATTCCTTTACCAATTAAGCTTTGAGCCCATATTCTTAGCACTAACAATCATTCCAAAATAACGATACCGGTGAAGAAAAACTCACGTCTTAACACCAAAAGAATTAACCAAGGACTTCAAGGCATGCTAATTAAATAAAACTAAAAACAGTAAGCAATTAGACTAAAATATCCTTAAAAAATAACAAGTGAAACAGTAAACCAATCGTGAATCAATCTTTAAGCAAAACAGAAAAAATAAAGCATTTAAACTTATAGCAAACATAATATGAATTGGAATCCGAAAACTGGAGAACAAGAAATGGACCTTTCAATAGCTAAATATTCTTCGGTACAACATGAACAAAGCTCTGATGGACTTTTGTACGAACTAACCACAACCGAAAACGGTATCGAGAACCTCGACGGAGCTTCTAACCTCGACTGAAACTCTTTTGTTTTAGTGTTTGGGTAAGTTTCAGCTGGTGGTTCATAGAGGAAGATGAGGTGTTAGGTGTTAGTTTTTTTCTGGAATTTTAGGCTGGATTTTCGAAAGGAAGACGAAGAAAGAATGACATAAGTAGAAATTCCCTTATTCTAGAAGAAGAAAATAAATTTCTCTCAATTCCCTCCTCCCTCTTATTTTTTCTCCTTCTCCCTTCTATTTATAGAAATGTGTTTGGAATTTTCAGATTTTTTAATTATTTTTTAATTAAAAAGAATTCCCACTTCTCATTTTTTTAAAAAACATAAAAAATAATTCCCCACTTTCCTTTGCTTTTATTTTTTAATTTCTTACTTTTTTTACTTTTATTATATTTAAATTCCTACATTTATATTTTTCTTTTTTTATTTCCCACTTATTTTACTTTTCTTTTTTTTAATTTCCACTTAATTTTACTTTTAAAAAAAAATAATTTCTACCTACTTTTACTTTTAATTTTTAATTTTATATTTCTACTTTTACTATTTTTTTAAATTCCCATCCGAAATTTGTTTTTTTAAAATAATAATAATTAATTATTTTTTTGTTTTTTAATTCATTTTATTTAAAATAAAAATAATACTAATAGTAATAATTGACATTTTAAATTATTATTAATATTTACCCTAAAAAAATATAACAAAGCTAAAAAATATATATATTAAATTTTTAAAAATATTTACATAGTAGAAGGTGATAAAAATTCAAATATAATCAAAAATTAGGTGCTCACAACGGCACTTGAAGGTTCATGAGAAACATTACTCTGTTTATGACTTAGAATTGGCAGCCATTGTTCATGCGCTGAATATTTTGAGGCATTACCTTTACGGTGTCTCGTGTGAGGTATTCACTGATCATCGTAGTCTACAGTATCTGTTCAAACAAAAAGATCTCAATTTAAGGTAGAGAAGATGGTTGGAGCTGTTGAAAGATTATGATATTACCATTTTGTATCACTCCGGAAAGGCCAATGTGGTAGTCGATGCTTTGAGTAGAAATGCTGTGAGTATGGGCAGCCTTGCGTATATTCCGATTGGTGAGGGGTCATTAGCTGCAGCTGTTCAGACTTTGGCCAATAAATTCGTGAGGATAGATGTTTCAGAGTCTAATCAGATTCTAGCTTGCACAGTCGCTCGGTCTTCCTTGTTTGAGCGCATCAGAGAGCGACAGTATAATGGTCCCCATTTACTTGTCCTTAAGGACATGGTGCGACATAGTGGTGCCAAACAGGTGGTTGTGGGAGATGATGGAGTTTTGTGGATGGAGGGTCGTATATGTGTTCCTAATATGGATGGGCTTCGTGAATTAATTTTTGAAGAGCCCCCACATCTCCCGGTATTCTATTCATCCCGGTGCCGCCAAAATGTATCAAGATTTGCGGCAACACTATTAGTGGAGGAAAATGAAGAAAGATATAGTTGCATATGTAGCTCGGTGTTTAAATTGTCAGCAAGTCAAGTACGAGCATTAGAGACCTGGTGGTCTGCTTCAGAAGTTAGAAATTCCTGAGTGGAAGTGGGAGCGTATCACTATGGATTTTGTTATTGGGCTTCCACGGACTCAGAGGAAGTTCGATGCAGTATGGGTCATTGTGGACAGGTTGACCAAGTCAGTACATTTCATTCCAGTAACAGTTACCTATTCTTCAGAGTGGTTAGCGGAGATTTACATCCGCGAGATTGTCCACCTTCACGGTATGCCCGTGTCTATTATTTCAGATCGAGGTACGCAGTTCACCTCACACTTATAGAGGGCTGTACAGCATGAGTTAGGCACATGGGTTGAGTTGAGTAGAATATTTCATCCTTAGACGGACGGACAGTCCGAGCGCACTATTCAGATATTAGAAGATATGCTTCGCGCTTGTGTTATAGACTTTGGAGATTCTTTGGATCAGTTCTTGCCACTTGCGCAGTTTGCCTATAATAACAGTTACCAGTCGAGCATTCAGATGGCTCCATATGAAGCATTATACGGGAGGCGATGTCGTTCGCCAGTTGGCTGGTTTGAACCAGGAGAGGCTTGGTTGTTGGGTACCGATTTGGTACAAGATGCCTTGGATAAGGTCAAGGTTATTCAGGATCGACTTCGCACAACTCAGTCTAGGCAAAAGATTTATGGCGATCGTAAAGTTCGTGATGTTGAATTCATGGCAGGAGGAAGAGTATTGCTCCGGGTTTCACCTATGAAAGGTGTGATAAGATTTGGAAAGAAGAGCAAATTGAGCCCTAGGTATATCAGACCCTTTGAAATTCTTGAAAGGGTAGGTGAAGTAACCGGCAGGCTTGCACTACCACCTAGTTTATCAACAGTTCATCCAGTGTTCTATGTGTCTATGCTCTGGAAATATCATAGTGATCCGTCCCATGTGTTAGATTTCAGCTTGGTCTAATTGGACAAAGACTTAACTTATACATATGAGCCGATATCTATTCTAGCCCGGCAGGTCCAACAATTGAGGTCTAAGAGTTATCCATCAGTTCGAGTACAATGGAGAGGTCAGTCGGTAGAAACATCTACCTGGGAGTCCGAGTCGGACATACGGAGTAGATATCCACACCTTTTCACCAGCCCATGTACTTTTTCTAATTCCGTTCGAGGACGAACGTTTGTTTTAGATGTGGAGAATATGATGACCCAAAATGTCATCTTTAAATTTAATATTTATTTATGTGATCTGAGACCTCAAATAGTACCATTCAGTTTTCTTCGAGTTGCGTGCGTAGTTCATAAATAATTCCAAAAAGTTTTTATGTGAAAATGGATTAAAATATGAAATAAAGCTTTAAAACTCAACTTAGTTGACTTTGGTCAATATTTTGAGCAAACGGACTCGGATTAATTTTTTGACAGTTCTGGTAGGTCCGTATAGTGATTTGAGATTTGAGCGTATGCCCGGAATTGTATTCGAAAGTCCCTAACTCAAATTATCGCTATTTAACGGAAACTAGAAATCTAAAGGCTAAAGATTTTCAAAGTTTGACCGTGGATTTGACTTTATCGATATCAAACTCGAATTGAGATTTCGAGAGTTGGAATAGCTCTGTTATGTCAGTTATGACTTGTGCGCCAAATTTGAAATCATTCTGGATTCATTTAATACATTTCGGCACGAGTTTTGTAATGTGAAAAGTTTGAAACTCATAAGTCCGAATCGAGGAGTGAATTGTAATTTTAACGTTATTTGAGACTCCGAGTAAGTCCGTATTATGTTGCGGAGGAGCGGATTGTACGCCGCAATAGAGATGAAAGTGAATATATTGGAGGAGCGGGTTGCACGCCGCAACAGAATTGATTGAAATTAATATATTGAAGGAGCGGGTTGCGCGCTGCAACAGAATTGATTGAAATGAATATATTGGAGGAGCGGTTTGCGCGCCACAATAGAATTGATTGAAAAGATATATTGAGGATCGGGTTGCACGCCGCAACGGGATTAAATGAAAATGAATATATTGTGGGATCGGGTTGCACGCCGCAACGGTATTGAATATGAATATATTGTGGGATCGGGTTGCACACCGCAACGAAAACTGATTGAAATAATAATTGGTTATGACTGTCGAGTTGGCTTCAACTGTTGAAATGAGTTACCTGTTTTATTTCTATTATTGTTATTATTGCATACAGATTAATATAAGTGACCTGCCTTAGCCTCGTCACTACTTCGTCGAGGTTAGGCTCGACACTTACTGGGTACATGAGGTCGGTTGTACTCATACTACACTCTGTACTTCTTGTGCAGATACCCGAGTTGGTCCCAGTGGTGTACATTAGATTTGCTCGGATTCAGCTTTTCGCAGGAGACTTGAGGTATAACTGTATGGCGTTTGCAGTTCTGAAGTCCCCTTCCACTTTATCGTAGCTGTGTATTTTTTTCAGACAGCTTCATTTTCATTCAAACATTTATTTGTATTATTCTAGTAATTCGTGCACTTGTGACACCAGTTCTCGGTTGGTATTTAGACATCGCTATTATTATGGATTATTCACTCTATTTCAGACTTTATTTCCGCATTTGTTTTTTTGTTATTAATTAACTTAAAATTATTTAAAAATAACTAATATTATTCTAACGTTGGCTTGCCTAGCAAGTGAAATGTTAGGCGCCATCACGATCCCGAAAGTGGGAATTTCGGGTAGTAACAACAAGTAGAAAAATTCAAAGGCTCAATTATATAAAAACGTAACAAGAATTCATCCTCCAAAGGTTCCATCAAAACCCTAGATAAGAAATTAGCTACTCATGCTAGTATGTAAAAATACAACACTAGAATTTATAACAATGGAAAGTAGGAAGAAAGAGGAAAAATCGTGAAATTGAATCATTCTCCTTGCTCCAAGCGTGTTCTTGCTTCTCTCCCTCCAAAGCAGTGTCTTCCCCTCAAAAGCACGTTTTAGGATGTATTTATAGCGAATAGGGTTTGTGTGAGGCGAATTTTTCTTCTTTTATTTCGGATTGGAGAAGTTGGTTTCTTCTTCTCCGGTCCCGGTCTGGAGAAGTGAACCTCGCTTTGATGTCCGGAACTTTTATAGTTTCTTCTGCCCCGGTCCGGTCTGGAAAAGTGAAACTTACTTCGTTATCCGAGACTTTTCTCTTCAGCTCTTGTTTCACCAATTTTTCTCCTATTTGATCCTTTTCCGCATAAGTTTGTTCCTACACATAAGAAATACGTAACGAGCATATTTTTACTTCAAAATCGGTGTGAACTCCCGCAACTCACACAAGAATTAATACACAAACACACTCAAAAACTGCACTTTTCACCCTTTATTATTCAACAAACTCATAATTTTCATGCGGAGATGTATGTAAAAAATTTACTAAAATTGTAACAAATAATAGATATGAACCTATAGTTTTAAAAATATAATGAGTTCAATGATTTTTTAAAAGCTTAAACGCATATAGTTTAAATTCTGGACCATTTTCTGGGGTGAGAGGTCACATATTTTGTCAATACTTTGTGGATAAATATAATTTGAAATAAGACAATCTTATTTCTAACATAGAAATTAAGATTTCTCGTTACATATGATTATGTAATCCAATTTAATATAATTCGAATTTCCTTACATTTTAATGGAAATATTATACACAAAATGACAAAAGTGGAACTATTCTCCCTCTAATAAAGTCTAATAGCCCGTTTGGACATAAGAAATTTTTCACCTTTTTTTGAAAAAAATAACTTTTTTTTTAAAATCAGTGTTTGGCCATAAACTTTTCAATTTTCACTTGAAAATAAATTTTGAAATTTTTCGAAAATTTAAAAAACTCCAAAAAATTATTTTTCAAAATTCACTGAGATCACTCACAAAACTTTAAAAAAAAATTAAAATTATATTTATGTCCAAACACAACTCTAATTTTCAAATACTAACTTTTTTTTTTTTTTTTTTGGAATTTTACGATTCTTAGGTCCAAACGCCCACTAAACTATAATTGGAGAAAAGTATCAAGCATCTAATTATTCTATCCTCTTAAACCCTTTGGAGTTTTTTGATAATAATTCAAGTATGAGCTAGACGACCGACGGGGGAATGAAATGAACTATTACATAATCCTCCTCCCTTTATTTGATGCTGTTCTTCTAAGTAGCTTCTTCTTCTTCTACAGTACGTGCCACTACAATCTTTCTTGCTAAAAATGGTAACTTCATCTGCCACCAAAATCCCACTCTGCCTACACTCAACAACCCTCAATAATCACAACCCAAAACTAGTTCACCATCCCATTTCCTACAATCCCCTCAAAACCCTTTTACTTTACAGTCCCAAAACCCTGAGCACTCTTTGCCCCAAACTCCAAGCAACCTCCAACACCCAAAATTTTCCAGTTTTAACCTGTTCTTGGAAACCCCAGAAAGAAATTCCCAAGTTTTTCAGTGAAAAAATTGTCATTTTACTTGTTGGGTCATTCTTGTTTATGGGTTTAAGGGCCAAGAATGCAGCGTCAGTGTCACGACCAGTTCAAGAAAGTAGTATTTTTGAGACCCAAGAAGAGAATAGTGAGGAAGAAGAGGAGATGTATGTGAAGTTCTTGGAGAAGAATGAGAGAGATGTTGAGGCTTTGAAGACTATTGTTAATGTGAAAATGAGGAAAGGGAAGACTAAAGAGGCTTTGAAGTATGTGGAGAAGCTGATTGATGTCCAGCCTAGAGAAATGGAGTGGAGGCTTTTGCAGGCTCTTTGCTATGAAATGATGGGGCAGTTGAGTAAGGCTAAAATGTTGTTTAAGGAGATTTTGAAGCAGAGGCCTCTCTTGCTCAGAGCTTTGCATGTATGTTCCCTAAATCTTATGTGTTTTATTGCGATTTGAATGTAGTCAAAAGCTCTTAGATACCATGTTTGAACTGAAGAGGATTAGGAAATATCTGTTTTAATTTTTGAGTAATTCAAGATGATGTTATTGGTTGCTTGTAGAACATTGTTGAGTGTCAAAATCTAGAGTTGATATATGATATCTTGTCTTGTGATGAATTTTGTGCAGTGAGCCATGTTATTTAGCATTACATATATATGGCAGACCTAACAATCACTATATGTTTTTTTTCCTTATTGTTTGTTGTACGTGTGGTGGTTTGATGGATGTAGCTCCGCCGAGTCAATCATTTCATGTAGCTGTGATCAACTGTTGAATTCTGCATTACGTGGGAGAATGTCGATATGTTAGTAATTGGATATTTTGTTATGGTTTGAAGGTCGAACATGGACTCTAGAATCTGCATTATGTGGAAATTTTACTCTCTCACGATAGATGTTGGATATAGTATCCATTTTCTTTATCAGTTATCCAGACGGTAATTGAGCAATGCCTCATTGTTAATTGATATTCTGTGACGACTAAACAGAAGGATCCTGTAGTTGGCTTGGATGCCAATTGCCATGGCACAAACAGTTTTACTTGACTCATTAATAGTGCAGGTTTTTCACTAAGCTAATCTTTGGGAAAGTCATATGCAACTGCATTTGAAGCCTAATAAATTCGGGAAGATTGTATAAGAAACTGCTTTCGAATGGATAAATCATGCAGTAGCAGAAAAATCCTCTTTTCCTCTTGAGTTTTTCAGGCCGCCTTCCTAGACTGGTTATTTCTGTAGAAACAGCAATATTTGGATCCCACTGATGTGATTTTTTTTCCCCGACTTTGTTATTGCTAAACTGAAGAATGATAAAGATGTGAATGAGCAAGAATGTTTGCTTCAGAAGCCTGTTCGCTTTCTGGTGGTGTTAACCACGTTCTGAACACTAGTGGCATTACCTGATGTAATGAAAAATTGTTACTCAAGAAACTCGTGATAGTTATTTTTGAATTGTGAACTTGCATGAGGAATATAATGATGCTTCATATAAGGAAAGCTTTGACATAATGGTGTAAAAATACAAATCAAGTTTCTTTGAGGAGAGCAGCTCTACATTTGTCATTCAATCTGTGGTGTTGTCTAAGCTTGGATACTTAATGTTTACTATGCGTTCGAGTAGGATATCCAGTTATACTTGCAGCGAATGCCAACCTGAGACACGAATATTTTGAACTTCATTCATACGTCATTTTCAAAATAGCACTCCCATTAGAATGAAGAAACAATTCTTTAAAGTATAGCTACAAATTTGCAGCGTGGAGGAGAATAAGCATGGAGTGTAGACATAAACATATATGGGGTGCACATTGTAAGTAATCAGAATCAAGCATGTATCTGTGTTAAGTGAGGGCACTAAGTAATTTGATGCAAGTAGTATTTTGTTGAGAACTACACTCAAGGGTGTGGCTTAGTGGTCTATGAGGTGGGTTGAGAACCATGAGGTCTCAGGCTCAAATCCCAGGCAAAAACACTAGGTGATTTCTTACCTGGTGGGAGGTAGCTGATATCTAGTGGAATTAGTCGAGGTGTGCGCAAGTTGGCCCGGACACCACTAAAAGTATTTTGTTGAGAACTAGAAGGTTCCACCCTCACGGAGGGTGGAATGTATTGCTAGCTATGTTGCTCGAACTTTCCAAAAATGTTGCCGGGTGCTATCGGATCCTTCAAAAATATTGTATTTTGGAGGATCCGACACGGGTGTGGCATCATTTTGGAGAGTCCCCGCAACATAGATTGCTAGACAATCAAGTCATGAGATTTATCTTGAATAGATATATGGAATGCACATGATGTCTGGTTTTAAGTATTTGAGCTTTTGGACACTACTACCGCAGTTAATATTTGTCAATCATAATTTATATGATGTTCTCAAAGTTTGAATTACTTAGCATCCTGCCATTCATGATGGCACATGACCTCTCTTAGAAGTTGTACGCATTATGTGTAACTCTTGGAATTCATACTCTTTTAACCTTGTCAATCATTATAAGTTTTGCTTATTGACCTTATCTATGCATTGAATTGTTACAGGGTTTAGCTATGGTGATGCACAAGAACTTTGAAGGTCCTGCTGTTTTTGAGATGCTGAATGACGCTCTAGAAGTTGCTCGTCGGGAAAAAAGAGTCAATGAGGAGAGAAACATAAAAATATTAGTTGCACAAATGCATGTCGTTAAGGTAATGGCTTGTAGTACACCTGCCAAATTTGGTTTCTTTAGAGTGACTTTTATCTGTTACATCACAACAATACTCAACTCTATATTTTTTGTAGTTTGTCTACAGTAACATCTTGTGCCTAAATTGCTACAATTAAGTATAACAGAGATGCCCCCCTTGTTTGATTTATAATACTAGCTCCGCCCCAATTTATGTGGCAGTGTTTGCCTGTGCATGGAGTTGAAGAAAGAAAGAAAGGATTTTGAAACTTGTGGTCTAAAACATGCCATAAATATTTCTATGGCTACAAAATCATGTCATTGAAGATAAATTGCTTCTAAATATAAAAAAATGTCATTCTTTTTGGAACAAACTAGAAAAGAAAGTGTGTTACATGAAGTGGGACAAATGGAGTAATAACATTGGATATCCCTAGAGTTTAACACTAATAACTAGATTAGAAGAGAGGGAGGGCAGAGTTGGGTAAATAGTGAAACTGTGGCGGTGTGGCCGCTTGCATGATGGTCTTGCTTTGCAGGTAATAGGTTGTACAATTATGTTACCTTTGCTAAGTTAAGAGGTTATCTTTGCTAGTGAAGGTCATGATAGCACCAATTACGTTTATTTGGTAATGTTAGTTGAAAACTGGAGAGGGAGAGTTTTCCTGCGACAAGTTTCATGCTCAATATTTTGATAGTCAGAGGAACCAATTGCTAGTTCTTGCCTATATAGGCAAATAAAAGGAGGATAGAAAATTGTTCAGCCTAGTACTCCTCTCTTACATTCACTCGTGTCGTGTAGGGTGAATTAGAAGAGGCCTTACAGAAGTTCCAACGTCTTGTTAAAGAGAACCCAAGAGACTTCAGGCCTTATCTGTGCCAGGTATTTTGTGTTCTATATTTCCTCTGCATATATTGCTTTATAAGCTTTAGCGTTCTTCTTGAATTGTGAGCTTTCTAAAAGGATATCTAAAGAATAAGCAAATTGTAGCGCTCTTATCAGCGTAAACTTTTTGCTAAATTGTTACTTGCCATCGTTCTCGACTCAAGTGGGACCACTGGAATGCTTTAGAGCTTTTCATAATTGATCTTGTAATTTTATCAAGGTTAGAGACTGATAATAAGGGTCAGATTGGTAAAATTGAGAAAAATAAGAATATGGTGCTGTTTACTATGTATTCTATGTAATGCTTGATGTACTCTGGATTAGATTGCCACTGCATGGTCTCAGGCAACCAAAAAATAGTGCTAACTAAATGGATCGCAATATATTGCAAAGCAAGTTTAGTGCACGGAGAGGAAGATAGATGCATGGTTAAGCAATAAGCATGTGTCATGCATAAGCAGCAAGTTTTGCTATTGATTGTAATTAATTCTGATTAATGTGGTGACACATATTTTCTGAAAAAAAAACCCGGAAATATTAGAGTATAGTTCTGGCAACTCAGCTATACTTATTGTCGAATCTGACCCTTTTTGGGACTTGGTGGCAGGGAATAGTCTACAGTTTGTTGGACAAGAAGAAAGAAGCTAACGAGCAGTTTGAGATATATCGAAGTCTTGTACCCGAAGAATTTCCTCAGAGAGGTTTCCTTGATGATGTTGTGTTGGCTGCAAAGACAGAAACTAGGGAACAACTTGAAAAGGAGTTCAAGACTCAATTCTCTTACAAGACATGAAAACTCATGCCCAATTTTTACATTTTCAACTAGGCTATTATGACTGGATGGTTAAGGGTGTATGGAGGGGTGATCAGAGGGTGTGATAGAAAAATATCCATTGCTAATGTAGACAGATATTATAGGGCAGTACATTTTTGTGTCTAGTTTAGTGTTTTTGATAACCGAGAAATCCCTGAGGGCCAGCTAGCAGTTCTAAACTCGGTGGACAAAGGATTCACTCCTCTACCCTTCTCACTTAAATATCAGGCTTTTGTCTGACAATGTTCGAACTCGTGGTGTGCGTCTAAACTGCATATCACATGCTGGCCAAAACTCTGGGGCCTCTCCCTTCTGGTGATACTAAGAAAATAGATGGAGGTTGAGGTTTTACTGTGCTTTGAATGTAAAAGAATTCTTAATTTGTCTCTAGTAGGAAAGCTGGAGTTACCTACGTTCTCAAATATGCTTATCCATTCTTGTATAGCTTTTTTTTCTTTAGAAAAACTGATCAACATATTCATAGATACAAAAATTGTTCTGTAAATAGCCAGACATGGTGTTACATATAATGCATAGTTTCTTAAAAAATATATATAAATTGCTCATTTTAAATACAGTTTTCGACAAACTTCAAACAACATGAATATATGGAGTGTTTATATATATATATATATATTTATTTACAGTAGCATACAATCAACCGGTAGTTTTCATGATTCGATAATATCACTCTTTAATCTCGCAAATCTCAATTGACTATTATAGTTGCCCGCAACTTTTGTATGTGTATTTTTTTCTTTCAGATTTTGCTTTCCATTTTCATGTAATTCATGGATAGAACATCACTACTTCGTCGTTTACCTTTTTTTATTTATTTTTATTTTTTAAATCATGTAAAATAAGATTTTATTTCAACATGCATCTGAGATGATACAATTGCGTACAAAAAAAGAAGATAGATAAGTTCATGTATACATCATCATTAAGAACTCCAACCTAAAAACTCACATATTTATGTAGGTAAAAGAATCTAAGAAAGTTAAAGTTAGTATTTTATTTCAAATTCGACTCCACCGGTCTTTGGTTTATATTTTTACAAATCTATTTTTTTTCCTTTTATTATCTAATAGGATTTCTACATATTTCAAATAAGGAAGGATTTAGTGCACAAATTTTAGTTGATTAAAAACTTCTAAATATTAGGAAAAAAAACTTAAATGATGATTTTCTACAATGTGAAATCTATTTTTAAATAGTAAATAAGGAAAATAATATTTCATAAAAGAACTTTATGCTTTTAATATAACTAGTCTCTATGTTCGTGCGATGCACGAAATATCCTACCAAAAGTAATAAACATTCAATTGCTTGAATATTCAAAAACTACTTGTTACTGGATATGTTAGTCTACTTGCTTCCAGTTGCTAATTGGGGATGAAATGAATTAGTTATCCTTATGTTTGTAAAATTATGTATGAAGTTCAATGATCAATTCCTTAAAAAAATGTAATTAAAACAAACTCAGTAATAAAGTTTTGACAATAATCTAAGGATGAAGGAACTAAACATTCTGAAAGGTATGCTAAAAGTTGTAAAATCAGTGAAGCAATGCAACAATAGCAACAAAACAAGTATATCCAAAACATATGGTCACGCCATGTAATTATAATGTTTAACTTTTCGGGTATATTAAAGTCGTATTTCTTTAGATTAAGATATATTTATAACGGAAAAATAGAGATATAGTCATTCATACCTTCCATGACATTAACTTTTTGTTGTATTGCACGTTATTCTATGTCAGTTATTTCAAAGTGCATACATGTGCATGATTCTTATGCATGGTAATTAATGAAATTTTGTCATTAAGACAGTATCAGATATTAGGTAAAGTTGGATTGAATAATTAACTGTCACGACTCAAAATTCCCACCTTCGGACCGTGATGACGCCTAATATTTCATTTGCTAGGCAAGCCAACGTTAGAATAATATTAACCAATTTTTAAACAATCTTTAAATTATTAATAATCAAGAAACAAATGCGGAAGCAAAGTTTGAAATATAGTGAATAATCCATAAAAACAACGGTGTCTAAATACCATCCCAGAATTGGTGTCACAAGTACACGAACTTCTAGAATAAATACAAATAAAGGTCTGAATAAAATAAAGCTGTCTGGAAATAAACACACGGCTAAAGTAAAGTAGACGGGGACTTCAGAACTGCGGACGCCATGCAGTTATACCTCAAATTTCCGCTGGTAGCTGTAATCCGAGCAAGTCTATGGCACGCCGCTGGGACCAACTCCAAAATCTGCACAAGAAGTGCATAGTGTAGTATCAGTATAACCGACTCCATGTAC
>AWOL01S0004509.1:18143-41129 GCA_000715115.1 Nicotiana otophora | reverse complement strand
GCTTGAGATCTTGTAAATGGACTTGGAGCTTCCAAAACTCTATCCTTGTCCTTGATGCTATCACCTTCCAAAATAGAATCTCAACAACACTTCTCCAAAAATAAGTGGAACTGAGTCATAAGCTCTACAGAATAATCTAGAATGTCTACTACAACATTGTCTGAATAAGAAATATAACATAATGAAAAGATAAAGGAAGGTGACTCTGAGGCCTATGGACACCGAGAAGGTATACCTTTAAGTCTCTGGAAAACAACTACTATCAATCACAAACGTCCAGCACATGAAGACGTACCTAGATCTGCACAAAAGGATATGCAGAAGCGTAGTATGACTACACCACAACGGTACACAGTAAGTATCAAGCCTAACCTCGGTAAAGGAAAGCGGGGAAATAAATGATAATGAAACAAGTTAATAACATAAACTAATGACAGAATTATAAGCATAGAGATAACAGGAAAGAGACAAATAAAGAGAACCATAATAGTTAAATACGGACATAACTAATAAGACAAGAAAGAATAAAAGCAATAAGAACTATTCCACCAATAACTAAACACGACCGATACACACGGTCCATAACAATAGAATATCCCACAAACGTAGACACGTAAACAGAATAACTCAAAGAAACACGAGATATATCCAAATACAGAGCAAAGTAAGATGGCACATATGAATAAGTGAATCCCGGATCAAATAAGTATGATGAATCCCTATGACATACCGGTAATCACTACGTCTGTTGCGACTATCTCCGTCCTACCCGGAAAAGTATAGAATATGGCCTGGCCTCCACCTCTAGGGCGACCTCTCCCCGCCTGACCCCCACTCCTAGCTGGCTGTGCGAGTGCAGCAATAATTGGAGCAGCAACCATGGCTTGTGAAGTCTATGGACCAGGTGGAATTTGAGGAGCTTGAGTAGCCTGCGGAGGTGCACCACTCTTGAGTCTAGGGCAGTCCCTCACCAGATAACGGGTATCACCACACTCAAAGCAAGCTCTCGGTGGGCATGGCTGCTGAAACTAGCCTTGGACTGATCGGCTGGACTGACCGTTGAAGACACCCCGTGTAGGAGGTGCACTAGAAAGTGGCTGAGCAAAGTGGGCAACCTGAGACCTCAGAATAATCGGATCACCACTAGAAGCTAGAAGAGTTGAATGAACTGGACGACTCACATAGCCTCTACCATGACGGGTTATAGGTGCAGCGTGGCCACTATTAAATCCTCTAGTACCTCGAGGACTTTTTGCTTCCACGTCCTCCCTCTCTCAGGCCCGCTTACCCTCCAACCTCCGTGCTATCTCTACCACTTGCTTATTGGTGTATCTGTCTCTAACTCTCGAGCCAAGCTGAATCTAATACCATAGTTGAGCCCCTCAATGAATTGGTGGACTCGCTCCCTGCCTGTAGAAATCAAGGTAGCTGCATGTCTGCACAATGCATTGAATCTGATGGACACTCTGACACTGTCATAGCACCCTAGTGCAACTGCTCAATCTCCATGCGCCATGTATTCCAAAGGGTATGGGGAACAAATTCTCTCAAGAACATCTCTAAAACCTGAGTCCATATAATTGAAGCTTCATCAATTAGGCTACCATCCTCGTAAGCCTGAGATGTGGCTGGTGCAAATGGAATCAACCCCATCTCAGCTAGAGTACCGAACATGCTCAAGAACTATGCGAGGGATCCAGAAGGGCAGGGGTGGCAACATGCGCCTTGGGTGCCTACCCCCCAATTGGAGCTACTAGTGGATCCTCTGTCGCATGTCGGGCAGGTGCTCTAGTTGCACCACATGCCCCTTCTCGGCCTCTACCCTGACCTCGGTCTGTCGCGGCTCTAGTAGGGGGCGTGAGTGTCTAATCGTCGGATCCAATAGTGCGTGTCCTCACCATATGTGAGAGAATAAAAAGTCAAACATTTAGATTTCGAAGTCAACCAATTCGCATGATATGGAACCAAGGAAGTGGAGTTTTCCTTATAGTTCCGTAGCCTCTTGAAGATAAGTACAGACTTTTCCGTACCGATCAGCAAGACTGTACTAAGCCTTCTTATGACTCATAACACCTATGGACCTAGATCTCTGATACCAACTCGTCATGACCCCAATTTCCCATCTTAGGATATCGTGATGGCACCTAATCTCTGAGACTAGGTAAGCCTAACATTTAGTAATATTTTAACAAAAATAATCAAACGTGAATACTAAGGTAAAACTGATACAACTCATATAACCTTCCAAAATAGAATCTCAACAACACTTCTCCCAAAACCAGTGGAACTGAGTCATAAGCTCTATAGAATAATCTAGAATGTGTACTACAACATTGTCTGAATAAGAAATATAACAGAATGAAAAGATAAGGGAAAGTGAATCCGAGGCCTGTGGATGCCGAGCAGGTATACCTTGAAATCTTCGAAAAAGAACTACTATCAATCACTAATGTCCAGCACGGGCAGACGTACCTGGATTTGTACAAAATGATGTGCAGAAGCGTAGTATGAGTACACCACTATGGTACCCAGTAAGTATCAAGCCTAACTTTGGTAGAGTAGTGACGAGGCCAGGTCAAGACACTTATTAGGACATAATAAATAGAATGAAGACGTAATAAAGAGAAGTAAAGGAAAGCGGATAAATAAATGATAACAAAACAAGTTAATAACATAGACTATTGACAGGATTATAAGCATAGAGATAACATGAAAGAGACAAATAAAGAGACCCATAATAGTTAAATACAGACAGAACAGATAAGACAATGAAGAATAAAAGGAACAAGAACTGTTCCACCAATAACTAAATACGACCGATACACACAGTCCATAACAATAGAATCTTCCACAAGTGTAGACACATAAACAGAAGAACTCAAAGAATTACGAGATATATCCAAATACAGAGCAAACTAAGATGACACATATGAATAAGTGGATCCCATATCAAATAAGACTGATGCATCCCTATGAAACACCGGAACCATACCTGTAATGACTGGGTCTGATGCGACTGCCTCCGTCCTACCCGGAAAAGCATAGAGCATGTATAGCCTGGCCTCCACCTCTAGGGCTACCTCAACCCGCCTGACCCCCACCCCTAGCTGGTTGTGCGGGTGCAGCGGCAACTGGAGCAACAACCATGGCTTGTGATGTCTATGGACTAGGTGGAATTAGTGGAGCATGAGTAGCCTCTGGAAGTGCACCCTTATGAGTCTAGGGCAGTCCCTCACCAGATAATAGGTATCACCACACTCAAAGCAAGCTCTCGGTGGGGGTGGCTACTGAAACTGGCCTTCGCCTGATCGGCTGGACTGACCGTTGAAGACACCCCGTGTAGGAGGTGCACTAGAAAGTGGCTGAGCAAAGTGGGCATCCTGAGACCTCAGAATAGCCGGATCACCACTAGACGCTAGAAGTGTTGAATGAACTGGACGGCTCACATAGCCTCTCCATGACAGGTTGTAGTTGCAGCGTGGCCATTACTAAATCCTCCAGTACCTCGAGGCCTTTTGGCCTCCCTGTCCTCCCTCTCACGGGCCTGCAGACCCTCCAATCTCTGTGCTATCTCTACCACCTACTGATATGGTGTATCTATCTCCAACTCTCGAGCCAAGTTGAATCTAATACCATAGTTGAGCCCCTCGATGAATCGGTGGACTCGCTCCCTACCTGTAGAAACCAAGGTAGCTTCATGTCTGCACAACTCATTGAATCTGATGGCATACTCTGACACTGTCATAGCACCCTAGCGCAACTGCTCAATCTCTATGCGCCATGCATTCCAAAGGGTCTGGGGAATAAATTCTCTCAAGAACATCTCTAAAAACTGAGTCCATATAAGTGAAGATTCATCAGCTGGGCTACCATCCTCGTAAGTCCGCCACCACTAATATGCTACTCCTGAAAACTGGAATGCAGTAAAAGCAACTTCGCTCGTCTTCACAATACCCAAGGTATAGAGAATACGGTGGCACTTATCTAGAAAACCTTGTGTATAGTCTGAAGCTAAGCCACTGTAAGTAGGAGGATGATACGTCTTGAACCTCTCAAGTCTAAGATACTCCTTCTCAGATGCCACAACCCTAAACTCGGGCTGAACCGAAACAACATGCTGTTGTGGCATAACCTCTTGGACCTGATCAATATGGACCCGCTGCTCTGGAGTACGGGCCGCGGGAGTTTGAGCTCCTCCCCTAGCCTGAGATGTGGTTGTTGCAAGTGGAATCAACCCCACTTGAGCTAGAGTACCAAACATTTTCAAGAACTATGTGAGAGCTCCTGAAGGGCAGGGGTGGCAACAGGCGCCTCAGGTGCCTGCCACCCAACTGGATCTACTGGTGGATCCTCTGTCGCAGCTCGGGCAGGTGCTCTAGTTGCACCACGTACCCCTCCTCAGCCTCTACCCTAGCCCCGGTCTATCACGGCTCTAGTAGGGGGCGCAGGTGTCTGATCGTCGGATCCAACAGTGCGTGTCCTCACCATATATGTTAGAGAATAAAAAGTCATATATTTAGATTTCGAAGTCAACCAATTCGCATGATAAGGAATCAAAGATGTGGAGTTTTCCTAACAGTTCCGTAGCCTCTCGAAGATAAGTACAGACTTCTCCATGCCTATCCGCAAGACTCTACTAAACCTTCTTATGACTTGTAACCCCTATGAACCTAGAGCTCTGATACCAACTCGTCATGACCCCAATTTCCCACCTTAGGATATCGTGATGGCCCCTAGTCTCTAAGACTAGGTAAGCCTAACATTTTGTAATAAATTACAAAAATAATCAAACAGGAATACTAAGGTAAAACTGATAAAACTCATATAATTCCATAATAGAATCTCAACAACACTTCTCCCAATACCAGTGGAATTGAGTCATAAGCTCTACAGAATAATCTAGAATGTCTACCATAACATTGTCTGAATAAGAAATACAACAGAATGAAAAGATAAGGGAAGGTGAATCCGAGGCCAGTGGACGCCGAGCGGGTGTACCTTGAAGTCTCCAAAAAATAACTACCATCAATCACTAACGTCCAGCACGGGCAGACGTAGCTGGATCTGCACAAAAAGATGTGCAGAAGCATAGTGTGCGTACAGAACAACGGTACCCAGTAAGTATCAAGCCTAACCTCGGTAGAGTAGTGACGGGGCCAGGTCAAGACACCTACTAGGACATAATAAATAGAATGAGGACATAATAAAGAGAAGTAAAGGAAAGCGGATAAATAAATGATAACGAAACAAGTTAATAACATAGACTAATGACAGAATTAAAAGCATAGAGATAACATGAAAGAGACAAATAAAGAGAACTATAATAGTTAAATACAAACAGAACAGATAAGATAATGAAGAATAAAAGCAACAAGAACTGTTCCACCAATAACTAAACACGACCGATGCATACAGTCCATAACAATAGAATCTCCCACAAGCGTAGACACATAAATAGAAGAACTCAAAGAATCACAAGATATATACTAAATAAGGAGCAAAGTAAGATGCCACATATGAATGAGTGGATCCCGAATCAAATAAGACCGATGCATCCCTATGACAAACTGGAGCCATACCTGTAATCACTACGTCTGATGCGACTATCTCCGTCCTACCCGGAAAAGTATAGAATATGGCCTGACCTCCACCTCTAGGTTGACCTCTACCCGCCTGAGCCCCACCCCTAGCTGGCTGTACGTGTGCAGCAACAATTGGAGTAGCAACCATGGCTTGTGAAGTCTATAGACCAGGTGGAATTTGAGGAGCTTGAGTAGCCTGCGGAGGTGCACCCCTCTTGATTCTAGGACAGTCCCTCACCAGATAACAGGTATCACCACACTCAAAGCAAGCTCTCGGTGGGCATGGCTGCTGAAACTAGCCTTGGCCTGATCGGCTGGACTGACCACTGAAGACACCCCGTGTAGGAGGTGCACTAGAAAGTGGCTGAGCAAAGTGGGCAACCTGAGACCTCAGAATAACCGGATCACCACTAGAAGCTAGAAGAGTTGAATGAACTAGATGGCTCATATAACGTCTACCATGACGGGTTGTAGCTGTGGCGTGGCCACTACTAAATTATCCAATACATCGAGGCCTTTTGGCTTCCATGTCCTCCCTCTCACGGGCCCGCATACCCTCCAACCTCTGTGCTATCTCTACCACCTGCTGATATGGTGTATCTGTCTCCAACTCTCGAGCCAAGATGAATCTAATACCATAATTGAATCCCTCGATGAATCGGTGGACTCGCTCCCTGCCTGTAGAAACCAAGGTAGCTGCATGTCTGCACAACTCATTGAACCTGATGGCATAATCTGACACTGTCATAGCACCCTAGCTCAGCTGCTCAATCTCCATGCGCCATGCATTCCAAAGGGTCTGGGGAACAAATTCTCTCAAGAACATCTCTAAAAACTGAGTCAATATAAGTGAAGCTTCATCAGCTGGGCTACCATCCTCGTAAGCCCGCCACCACTAATATGCTGCTCCTGATAGCTGGAATGTAGTAAAAGCAACTCAGCTCGTCTCCACAATAACCATGTTGTAGAGAATACAGTGGCACTTATCTAGAAAACCTTGTGCATAGTCTGAATCTAAGCCATTGTAAGTAGGAGGATGATACGTCTTGAACCTCTCAAGTGTAAGATGTTCCTTCTCAGATGCCACAGCCCTAACCTCGGGCTGAACCAGAACAACATGCTATTGTGGCATAACCTCTTGGACCTGATCAACATGGACCCGCTGCTCTAGACTATGGGCTGCGAGAGTTTGAGCTCCCCCCACCCAGCCTGAGATGTGGCTGGTGCAAGTGGAATCAACCCCACCTGAGCTAGAGTACCGAACATGCTCAAGAACTATGCGAGAGCTCCTGAAGGGCAGGGGTGGAAACAGGCACCTCGGGTGCCTGCCCCCCAACTGGAGCTACTGATGGATCCTCCGTCGCAGCTCAGGCAGGTGCTCCAGTTGCACCACGTGCCCCTCCTCTTACCCGGCCCCGGCTTGTCGCGACTCTAGTAGGGAGCGCTTGTGTCTGATCGTCGGATCCAAAAGTGCGTGTCTTTACCATATGTAAGAGAATAAAAAGTCAAAGATTTAGATTTCGATGTCAACCAATTCGCATGATAAGGAATCAAAGAAGTGGAGTTTTCCTAACAGTTTAGTAGCCTCTCGAAGATAAGTACAGATTTCTGCGTACCGATCTGCAAGACTCTACTAAACCTGCTTATGACTCCTAACACCTATGAACCTAGAGCTCTAATACCAACTCATCATGACCCCAATTTCCCACATTAGGATATCGTGATGACACATAGTCTCTAAGACTAGGTAAGCCTAATATTTAGTAATAACTTAATAGAACTAATCAAACAGGAATACTAAGGTAAAACTAATAAAACTCATATAACCTTCCAAAATAGAATCTCAACAACACTTCTCCCAAAAATAGTGGAACTGATTACAACATTTCACCCCAGATGGACGGACTGTCCAAGGGAACCATTCAGATATTAGAGGATATGCTTCGTGCCTATGTTATAGATTTTGGGGATTCTTGGGATCAGTTCTTGTCGCTTGCAGTGTTCGCCTACAACAACAACTACCAATCAAATATTCAGATGGCTCCTTATGAGGCCTTATACGGGAGGCGGTGTCGTTCTCCAATTGGTTGGTTTGAGATGGGTGAGGCTAGATTGTACAGATTTGGTTCGAGATGCCTTGGAGAAAGCCAAGTTGATCTAGGATCAACTTCGTACATCGCCGTCTAGGCAGAAGAGTTATGCAGATCGAAATGTTCGTGATGTAGTATATATGGTGGGAGATCGATTTTTGCTCCGAGTTTCACCCATGACGGGTGTGATGAGGTTTGGGAAGAAGGGCAAGTTGATCCCTAGGTATATCAGTCCTTTGAGATTCTTGAGAGAGTGGGGGAGGTGGCCTTTAAGCTTGCATTTCCACCTAGCCTATCGGCAGTTTAACCAGTATTCCATGTTTCCATCCTCCGAAAGTATTATGGTAATCCATCCCATGTTTTAGACATTAGCTCAGTCTAATTGGACAAGGATTTTGTTACACCCCATATTTTCGTACTTGAAAGTACGCCATAAATAAATTGATGAAAACTCGAAAATGAGATGTTATGTCCCGAATCTTTGTATGTTAAAGTTTCGTCGTAAGTTAGTTGACGTAAGTTCGGGAATAAGATTATTTTGGGATAATATGTATTACGCTATTTCAAACAAGTGATAAATAAATTCGTGAAGGTGAGAGGGTAAGCAAATCGAAGAAGATGAATTTCGTCGAAGGTTGACATTTTGGGATAAAAATACGGCCCGAGCTAACATACCCGGTATTTATGGACTAGTACCACAAAAGATACCACATGACCATGATAGTAAGGTGTATAAGGTATATAAAAATGAGTAGTATTTTAAGTAAGTTGAGGTAATTCGTAATTATGTGAGTAATTGATTAATTATTGGGTAATGGAAGATTACCCAGATAATTAAGGATTAGTGGGTGATTAATTAAAGACTTTGGATAAACTTAGCCCCCCAACGTGGCAGCACCCCCTTTACCCTTTAATGACTCTTAAAGAAGATTGGAAGGTGGCACATTAAAGCCTTGAAATGTGGGCCCCACACCCATTAAAGCCTAAAACCCCTCTAAATTCAAGAAATGTGCTTAATTCAAAAATGGTAATCTACGGGTTTTCAAGATTGGCATATTTGCATCTTAGTAACATGATTCTCTTAAAACAAACGAGATTTCTTAAGCATTTTAGCAACGTGAGATTTTGCAAATTTTAAGAGAGTACGGTGCAATCTTTCTCAAGAATATCATACGGATTGTTTCCTACTTCGGTCTTGCCATCACGTGTTTTGTCGCAATTGTCGTGTGTTAGAGGGATTGTCCAGAGAACCGGATCAGGTATGTTAAGGCTATCCCTTCTTTCTTTTGGCATGATCTATACGACACAAACGAAACGAACAAATGCACAATTTCCATAAATGACTCTATTCATAGAAATACTAGAGATGCTTATGTTCTTGATTCCCCATGTGTCATATTATTCTATCATCTGTTCATGGGTCTCAGAAAATACGTAAGTTGATAAAGTTTATTTCATGATATTAATCAAAGGCATAATGTTCCTATGACGTTCCGAGAGATTTTATTGACGTATTTCATATGCATTGTATTCATTTATACATGAACATTGACCCATGACCAGATGGCGTTATATACGCGTATATATGTGTGTGTGTATATATATATATATATATGTGTGTGTGTGTGTGTGTGTGTGTGTGTGTGTGTATGGAATATGGGAAAAGGCTACGGCGTTATATACGCACCACCACCTGATCAGCTGGTATACGTTGATGATTTGCCCACAGTGGTCGAAATGATATGATGGGATGCCCTCAGAGGCTTGATGATGTTATGAACGCATATACCTATGCATGGTATGATATTTATACGCATATGCATGACATTATAAACATGAAATGATTCACAGAGCTATGCAGACGTACATGTCGAGTCTTTTACTCCATGTTTCTCTTATGTCTATTATTTACTGTTTTTCATTCCTTACATACTCGGTACATTATTTGTACTGTCATCCCTTTTGCCTGAGGATACTACGTTTTATGCCCGCAGGCCTCGATAGACAGGTCGAAAGTCCTCCAAGTAGGCGATTAGCTCAGCGAAAGATGTTGGTGTACTCCATTTGCTCCGGAGTTGCTTGTTTGGTCAGTATGATTTTGATGTTTACTGTTTGGTATGGCAGGGCTCTGTCCTGACCTTTATGACAATTATCTACTCTTAGAGGCTTGTAGACAGATGTCATGTATATGAAAGTTTGTATGGCCTTGTCGGCCTATGTTTAGTGTACGAGTGATCATTTTGGTCTTATAAACTAGTATGTCATATGTATAGGCTTGTATTTCCTCATGTTGTACTCCGGTTCATTTATCTATGATAGAATGATATGAAAGATACGTTACATTGGTACCCGGTTGAGTAAGGTACCGGGTGCGCGTCGCGGCCCATCGGTTTGGGCCATGAAAAAAGTGGTATCGGAGCAGTTCTGTCCTAGGGAGTCTATAAGCCGTGTCTAGTAGAGTCTTGTTTATGTGTGTGTTGTGCACCACACTTATAAGCAGGAGGCTACAGGGCATTTAGGACTGTCACTCTTTCTTCTTACTCTAGATCGTGTGGTAGAGCTCAATTGTAAGAACTCAATTTCCTAAACTCTATCTTATTCATAATACGACGATGCCTACATCCAGAAAGGCGGTTGATAAGATATAGTTGTGGAAGAGTTGAGTAAGAGGAGCTCGATTTTGTATGATTCTTATGAGGAGTAAATGTAAGGTCTTCAGCAGAACATGTGGGTACTAAGACGTGTAAGCTTCTTGATAAGTAGTCTTAAGGCAAGAATATCTATCCATCCATATGGTGAAAAGCAATGAGAGATTCAGAAGATAGATACAAGTTTTAACAATAACAGAGGTATGTAAAATTGGCCACACCCATCTCATTTAGGCCTTACAGGGGCTAACAAAAGTAGTATAAGAGAAGGACGGATATCAAGATCCGGCTGGGGTTAGAGTAACCCAAGATGATGGATGGATTGTTTGCGTTAGCTAACATATCCGAAGGATATTGCAAATGTGCTAATAGATCTCCTTGTGAGACACCCATATGGTGCACTCTAAAATAGTACAGCTAGATATGAGTACTACAAAGATAGGCACTGCAAGCCTGGAAAGGATAAATATTACCTTAGTGTGGATCCCGTCCCTAGTAGAGTGAGAACGTTAAGCAACCCGAAGAGCCACTGGATGGAGCAAAGGGGACCTAAAAGCAAAAGAATGTCTTGTTCGAGTTTTCAGAATAAAGTGATAGACTTAAATGTTAGCGGGAAATAAGAAAAGAGTTAATGAAACATTATGAGTAAGATATGATACATGGATGACAGCGGTAAATCAAAAGATGACAGTATTATAGAGTCAATAGCCAAGTGAAGGAAAAGACGAGAGGTGACAGGCCTTGAGACAGCAAAAGCGTATAGGCCATAAAGTCATATCCTCATTTCGAGAAATAAGTTTGTGACTGCAACGCGACTACCAGAAGTAAAAGTTAGACCCTTGAGTAATAGAAATCAGTATGAGCTGGTGAACAAGATAAACTAAACATGAATTAGGGACTGAATGATTTGATAATGGTCGACATCATGAGAATTTTAGATTTGCGTTCTGGCAATAATAGAATGGACAACAGAAGAAGATTCATGTGAAATTCAGAGAATGATCATTCAGGAAGACGCCTCCCTAAAGCAAGCAATGTGAGAAAAGTTAAGCTTAAGGGACTGTATGTGCCAGTAGCACTAAGTGTCACCATTGCGAGTAAGGAATTTTATTATCCTTGATACAGAAGGATTACCGCAAGGCGAGTAAGAGTCATCGATGATGCTATAGGACTCCAAAGATGAAGAGGTAAAACATCTATAGGTAGGTCGTCGTAGCTCCAACTCTTAGTACTTCCCTAAAGGGGGAGAATATGGAGTGATGTGACATTAAGTCAGAATTAAGTGGTTGTAGTAACTATGGAACGGTAAAGGAAGAATATAATAAAAATGAGAAAGGGATGAGATTGCACTTATTCAAATCCTAGAGATATGCTACGATTCCAAAATATTATGCAGACATGACGTCAAGGAGAGGAAGTAAGGGTTCATGCCCGAGATGTTATTGATAGATAAGGAGCAAGTGCGAGACATAAGTTAAGACAAAGGGAATAACCCAAGAGGGATTACGCGGAATACAGATATGAGAATGGACCAACGAGCAGTTAGAAATTGATCCAGGAAGAGCCAAGTTATGGCTAGACAAGAGGATACAGACAATTCAACAGACTGTGCAAGATGAACGTAGTGAACCCCAACATGGGGAGTTTAGCCTCGCAGTTATGACATTATAATACTTGAGAAATATTCAGATATGAGCTGGGGAAGTTAAAGGTATCGTATGAGTATTACGGAGATAAAAGAGAGTACCACTGGGAAGACAGTCAAAATAGCAGCTCAGGAGCAACCCTACGGGCACAAGGGCATGGAAATAAGTAACTACGGATAATTATAGGCGGGGAAGAACATCAAAAATTCCGTCAAGTATACGAAGTGATAAGCTTGTAACTTTTCAAGAGCCAGAAGGTCTCCCTAAGTACTACAATGAAAGACTAGCTGAGCAAATAAGGAAGAAGGCTTCAACCTAAACATAGTAACTTGAAGAAGAAATGGTCATATAAAAACAGTCTCACTACAACATTGTATGCACTCCATAAGAAATGGCACCTACCATGGCTAGTGAACGGGAAGTAAAATCAAAAGTAATATTCGAGATCATATGAGTTGCACGAAAGCTCCGGCATGCGGTGGAACTAAGATAAGCTAAGTATGCATGCAACAAGGGGACAGAAAGACCATGGAAAGTAATTGCTTACATTTAAAGAAAGCTGAGAAGGAACGAAAGCAATTATTCGATCAATGATCCAAAGTTAGCTCCACTTAAGATTTCAGATTACTATCCATGCAGCATATATGTTGACAATCATACAGTCGTAGAAGATTCCGGTATAAGTTAAAAGAAAGAATTGAGCCCAGGTTATAGATAAAGGATTGAATTGTTAGAAGATTGTATCATGGATATTCCATAGCGTCCGTGAAAGGCTAAAGTAATAAAACATGCCATGAGTCACAGATCGGAAGATAGCTTAAGCTTACATAAAGGCTGATCAGAAGGAGGAGGAAACTAAAGAGTTACACCAACGAAGTAAATCAGGAATCTGATTGTTGGAATCAGAAAGTTATAGACATCATGATTGAGAACATTGCAGAACCACTCCTAATATCATAGGTACAAGAGAGATAGTATAATAGCCATATTCTATAACGGCCCTACGATAAAGCCAATTAGAAGAGTACCAGCCTCATAAGAAGTCAGTATGAAGCTTCCATCGGATTGTGTATACACCAGAGGTGCAAGTATTATAATAGAGCTTCAAGTTATGGACGTGAATTATACCTATAAGGAAGGGAGGTTATGAAAGAGATTGAAGATACGATGCAAGATTTTAAGGCATGTAAGGTAAAGGTGAACAACATACGAGATAATCAGGTGCAGAAGATTGTGAATAATCCATACATCAGATAGAGGGATAGAAGCGTTGGGATTCAGTATCCAGGGAGGATAGCGGTGTCACTAGTGGCATATCTTCTAGCCTATAGTTTTTAGGTACCGAGAGATCTAGCCAAGAGAGTAAAGACGAGTTAGAGACGATGTGATGTCTCGCTTGATGTTCCAGAATAGCATAAGGAAATCTATGGTGCAAGCAAGTTGAAGGAAGGTGGTGAAGAATATAAATAGATATGTGTAAGTCGCAAGCTAAAGTATGGTAAAGCGACAAGGTTTTAGGAAGACAGGAGTAAGGATAAGAAAGGTCAAGTGAGAAGGTGACGAGAATGGATAAGTCCTCCGGACTAAGCCCATGAAAACAAGAAGAGCTTATGGTTTCTCTAAGTTATAAAAAGCTTAATATAGCCTGAATGAACTCAAAGGAGTCTAAGACTAATAGCATTTAGAAGAGATGGAATGCTGCCCTGATAGTAAAATAAGGGTGTAATTGTGATAGATAAAGGATGATGTTGGATCTTCTATTGAGTTATGATTTGAAGAAAAAAAAGGGATTTCATGAGTTGTACAGGATTAGAATAACCCCTATAGGATGAATCATGTTGGGATGCTGTGAAATACGATTATAGAAGCATGGTATCATCCCTAGGTGGATCAGTCTAATTACTCCGGATGACCCCGATAAGACGTGGGCCCTAGCGGTAGTGTTACATAAGAGGTCAAGTTATCAGTGGTAGATAATGGATCAACGTTAAGGTGAATCAAAAATAGATGGATAAAGCTCCAACGTATGAGAGGAGATAAGGATTTCATCCTTTAGATGAACAATAATAAGGAAGCATTGAAGGACTTGGATTTATACATTTATGATAAGAAGCGAGAGAGTAAACTGGAATTGGGTAGCAGACCTCGATAATAATAAAACCAAGGTAAGAGTTATGGTATATTATGACCTACCTAGATGCAGTAAAGTCATACAGATGAATAACCAGGTCTATGAAATAAGATATAACAATATTCGTAAGTTCAACAAAGTACCGAGCGAAGAACTTCAGTATAGATGCCCGGAGGGACATCTTATTAAGCTCTGTATATGTTTACAAAGTGAGGTCTAGAGATTGGCTAAAAGCTGGAGGAAAAAGGAGAGAAGAGTCACATATGCGCACTTACAAAGTCAGAGTTATACAAGCTACATGATAAAAGATAGCAACGGTTACAAGATTGGAAGGATTCCGACCACGAGTCATGGTATGAGAAAGAGGCCTAAAGGGGGGAATGCCCTGGCCTTTGGAATTCATTCACAGAACAGTTGCCTAGATGGCAAGAGGAGTACTAAAGTATTCGCAAGAGCTATGGGTTATGAGAATGATAAGTGCATCAGTCAACATTCGAGGATGAATGTTCCAAAGGGGGGAATGATGTTATACCCCATATTTTCATACGTGAAAGTACGCCATAAATAAATTGATAAAAGCTCGGGAATGAGATGTTACATCCCAAATTTTCGTATGTTAAAGTTTCGTCGTAAGTTAGTTGAAGTAAGTTCGGGAATAAGATTATTTTGGGATAATAAATATTAAGCTATTTCAAACAAGTGATAAATAAATTCATGAAGGTGAGAGGGTAAGCAAATCGAAGAAGCCGAATTTCGTCGAAGTTTGACATTTTAAGATAAAAATACGACCCGAGCTAACATACCGATATTTATGGACTAGTACCATAAAAGGTACCACATGACCATGATAGTAAGGTATATAAGGTATGTAAAAGTGAGTAGTAGTTTAAGTAAGTTGAGGTAATTCGTAATTATGTGAGTAATTGATTTAGTAATGAGAGATTACCTAGTTAATTAAGGATTAGTGGGTGATTAATTAAAAACTTTGGATAAACTTAGCCCCCAACGTGGAAGCACCCCCTTTACCCTTTAATGACTCTTAAAGAATATTGGAAGGTGGCACATTTAAAGGGCTTATGTGACACCAAAGCCTTGAAATGTTGGGCCCACACCCATTAAAGACTAAAACCCCTCTAAATTCAAGAAATGTGCTTAATTAAAAAATGGTAAGCTACGGGTTTCCAAGATTGGCATATTTGCATCTTAGTAACATGATTCTCTTAAAACAAATGAGATTTCTTAAGCATTTTAGCAACGTGAGATTTTGCAAGAGTACGGTGCAATCTTTCTCAAGAATATCATACGGATTTTTCCCTACTCCGGTCTTGCCGTCACCTATTTTGTCACGATTGTCGTGTGTTAGAGGTCCGGATATATATTTGGAGGTCCGTAGATTATTTTGATTGAATTGGCGAATGTTAGAAATTTGAAGGTTTGGAAGGTTGAGAAGTTTGATCGAGAGTTGATTTTATTGATATCAGGGTCGGATTCCAATTTTGGAAGTTAGAATTGGTCTGTTGTATCATTTATGACTTGTGTGCAATATTTGAGGTCAATCGGAGTAGGTTTGGTATGAACCAACGTTAGTTTTGGAAGTTGAATGTTCATAGATTTAATAGGTTTGAATTGTGTTGCGATTCGTATAATTGATGTTATTTGATGTAATTTAGGCTCTGTAGACAGGTTATGGGTGGTGTTTGATGTTGAAAATTAAACTAGTAATTGTTGGTATTTGGGCAAACATGTTTTTCATCATATCTATAAACTTGTAATATTTTGGATATCATAAATGAATATCCTTTAGTAATGGAAAAAGAATGTGGAACACTTGACTATTCTCATGTCTATCACTTGTACTGATTCTTATATTGTTAATGGGCAAGGTGTGATAGAAGGCATCTAGCAGGCTTTCTTAATCGAGGTATCTCGGTTGAGCACCGATTGCGCTCCCCGAGGTCGGGGTGTGATATTTGTATTAAATATCTAAGTGTGTAGTATTGTTATCAATACTTGAATCTTGTTTATGGGAATATTCATATTTAAAGTGTGGATTAATATCTTGTTGTACTTATGTATTGAACGATTTTTATTTATATTGAAGTGAGTTATTGTTTCTTTAATTATTTTTGTTCTTTAATGTTTCCAAAGGGATTAGCTAACCCTAGGACTCGCCCATTCACTTCGAATTAATTTTGGGAAAAATAATTTGGGGTTGGGAAAGATTAATTTACAAGAACTTGAGGCGTTAACCCTCACTTTATAGATTCTACCTAGGGATAGGATTGAACTACTTGTAGCCATATTCGGGTGTACTTAATCTCTTAATTGTTTTAGGGATAATTCAATTAGGAAGTCTTGTTAGTCTTCAGAAGAAGCTAATATAGAATTATTACCCGAGGCTAATTAACATAAACTCGCTCATATTTGCAAAATCGTGAAATACATTGGATCGTTACTTGAGTGTAATTCCCAATGCATATATTCTTGTAGCCATTGATAATTTTACTTGCTTTATAGATTAGTTTACATTTTTGCAATTAGTTATAAATATTTTCTCAAAACCTTTTTAAGTGTTTCGTTTAGCATAATAAGTGATATTTCTCTTACACGCCTAATCGCCTACATATTGTTCTCTGTGGGATTCGACCCCGACCCATAGTTGGGTAAATTATATTGAATGCGACCATGCCCATTTACTTTTTAGTAGTGGATTTGGACGTCATCAATATTGGCGCCGTTGCTGGGGAACAATATGGCGTATTTAGGTTATTTGAGAAATAAGCGTAAGTGCTTTGGTCCAAACTTGTGAATATTTGTATAATTATTTTTCTTATCTTTATTTATTTTTCTTGTTGTTCTTTTGTTTGTTTTTTGTTTTATTTTCTTAGTTTTGAAAAATGGCATAGCATAATGAAAATTGGTCGGATGGTAGTTGTTCATACTTTGATGATCCTTGTCCTTATTGTGGAGGATCACACTCATGGTAAAATTGTTTAAATTCTCTCGGTGGCAGATTATGCACACAATCTCACACCCATGAGTGGAGTATATGTGACAAGTATGGTGGTCAAAATGGCCATTGGAATCATTACGCTTATTTGTCCTTCCCTTCCCCGAACCCCCACTATGATGATTCTAATTTTTGTGATAACAAGTATAGGGATATGTAAGTGGAAGAAATTGAGCACGGTCAAAATGGAGAGTTCAAGCTCATGGTGGAATGCCTACTTGAAGGAGGAAACAAAGAGCAACATGCCTTGGAGGAGCTTTTGGAAAATAGCCTCCAAAATGATTTGGCGCTTGAAAGGTTGAACTTACAAATGAGAGAATATCGCACTTTGGAAGCTCAAATGAAAATATTGGTTGAGGCTCACTATGCCCACCAACTTGAGAGTGTGAAAAGAGCTCAACAAAAGTCCAACTTCGAGGAAGAAAGTGAGCTTTATTTTGAGGAATCAAGAATTAAACATCCGCCAACCGACTCCGTGCTTGTTAGTGGTGCCATGAAAAATATGAAATTAGACTCAACCGATGTAGTTGAAAAGATGGTTGAATTTGACTCTAGTTCGGGGGACCAAGAGGATGTCAAAATCCAGAAAATATTAAAATTTGGAGGCTTGATGTCACATTCCAAGCATTTCTCAACATTGGAGTTGTGTAGTGATATGGGAATTGAACTACACGAATCAATGAGGGATTGCGAAGAGGAAAGGCAAAGGCCATATATTATACAATTTGAAGGCACAAGAAGGAAAAATGACATTCCTCACATGAAAGCCAAAAAATGTAAAATGAAGAAATTAAAGTTTGGCTTGATCATCTACTTACCACCGCCTGTCGCTCATGGTCACAAACTTGATTCCATGTTAGGTGCCCAATTCATATCTTCCAAGTGGCGAGAAAAGTGGTAAAGTTGATTTGCGTCATGCCACGACGTTAAATGCAGCGATTAGTGGTAGGTAACCCATCATTTTCAAATATTGTTGTTAGATTTTTATTTTTGTAGGGTAGTTGATTTTGTTATTTTGATGTGTATGTGTCTTAGAGTGCAGGGAAAGTGAAGACAAAATGGCTAAACTTGCTTTTCTGCGGCAAAAATAATGCGATCGCATATTGGTCGCGGAATGAGTCAGAAGTTCGTAAGCTATGGTCGCTCAAATATGCGGTGGAATGCCAATTCTGCGGACCACATAACGATTATGCGACCGAAAATGCGGTCGCACATTGGCCAAGCACACACCCATTGTGTTAAAAAATTTTAGTCGTTTTTGAAATTTTCTTTTTAAGAGTAAATTAGTATATTGTTTTTGACTAATCTGCCATGTTTTAAAATTTTTGGAGTTCATTTGAGCAGGTCGGGGTGACCGGGCATCCACAAATCAGTAGCTGCTGGAAATTGCAGAAGCATTGCTTCGCATTCGCAGTGGACCTTCGCGATTGCAAAGGGTAATAAAATTTTAAGCCTACGCATTCGCGATACATATGTCACGTTCGACTGTTTGGTCAAAATATAACCCTTCACAAAGGCGATAGATCCCTCGCGAACGCGAGCCTCAGGTAAGTTTAAAATATCAAAATACTGAAAATCAACGTTTAATCTCTCTCTTTGCTTAAGAACCATTTATTCCTACTCCTTAACCCCCAAAATCAATTTCTCCATAATCTTCAAGTCCATTGCAATTTTCCCTCGCCATTTGCAAGGTATGTGGTTTTCTCTCTTGTCTCTTAACTTTTCCCTCTTTTCTTGGTGTGAAACAATTGAAGAGCAGCTTTGACTTAAGGCTTTAGGGTGTAACTTTTAATTTTTGAAGTGAAACCTTTGTGTGCCAAAATGATTATTTGCTAGGTGAGGTTGATTGAGTGTGAGTGTGTGATTGTTATTACAAACTTTTGGGCGCGATGTGCGCTAAAGTTGACTGAAAAACGAGCAAGAAAACAATGCAAGAAAATTATTTGAAACAATGCCTGAAAGAAATATAGGTTTGGGCGATGAAGATGACCTTCGCGAACGCTGGTCTGCTAGCGAAAGTGAACGTATATTTCTAGAGAAATTTTTTTGCTCTTCGCGAACACGATGGCCTTCACACGAACGCGAAGAGCAATTCATGGCATTCCCCAAAATGGCAAAAAATAGTAGCTTTGCACAGCTCTGCTCGGGACCCTTTTTGCCCCCTTTTTGGCTTAAATACTTCCTAATACATTGTTTTAAGTGTCTAAATGAGCTTTAGACATTGTTGGTCTAATTTATAGGTATTTTGGGCATAAAATGGATCCGGAACACAATGAAATTGAGCAAGAACATGTCCCCGAAGCTGAACAAGAGGAACCCTTTGATCATGACAAGTTTTTATCTGCAGAATGTGAACGGAAGTATGACGAACTGTTGTAAAAACTAATCGTCAGGGAAAGAGGCATAAACATGGAGAAGGTTGAAGCTAAAATGTCGGGCTTCTACACAAGATTGGTAGAAAGCAGGTGGATTTGTTTTTCCCCTCAACCAAATGATGCCACTATACAGTGGTGTTGGAATACTATGCAAATGCCTTGAGGACCAACTTCCAAGGAGCATGTCCGGGGTGTGCAAGTCAACATCAACCCTGAGATAATCAACGCAATTTCTGGCCTTCCCAATGTCGATAATGAGGTTTACAGAGACAGAGCAAAAGCAGGAGGAAACCAATGGTTGGTGGACAAATTGCTTGATGGGGTGACCTCGAAGTGTTGAAACTGCACAAGGGAGTTGATTCTCATGCCTTCACTGTGAAGGCAAAGACTTGGCTCTCCATTATCTGTGCGAGGATATTTCCTTCTACAAATGACACTAATGTGAGACCATAGAAGGCACTGATAATTGCTGCTATCATGGATGGACTACCCGTGAACGTGGAGGAAGTTGTTAGAGAAATTGAGGAAGCCACCCATGGGAGGTCAAAGGGCCTATTCTTCCCATCATTGATTACTCGGCTATGATATGATGTTGGGGTCTTAAAATGCCCAAATGATAATGAGAAAGGTCCAAGAAAGACGATGATCCACTCATTGCTGAAAAGGGGACCCACTGAGGCAACCACCGATTGATGTAGCATCCTCTTCATTTGAGCAGTTCTCTGAGGCAACCACTGATCTTGCCAGACCCTTTTCTCCTGCACCAGGGTCATTTGACCTCATAGGACCACTCCAGTCCGGCCCTCACACTATGCGTCACCTATCCAGTCAGATATATGGATATGCACACATTAGGCAGCTTATAGCTGTCCTTCCTACTGGCCCATCTGGGGCTCGCACATCTACTGGCACTGCTGCCCCACCATCCTTGGATGACGTGGTCAAAGTGCAAAAAGAAATAACGGGTATGATGGAGGCCATGAATAACAAGTTGGAAAATATGAGCCGCCGACAAGGGAAGATTGAGAAGTGGCAGAGAAAGTTCAGGGAGCACGAAAAGAAAAGGAGCAAACTCCTGAACAAAATGATGGATAAGCTGAGGTCGTTCTGTAGTTGAAATGACTCGAATGATGAGGAGGAGCTCAAATTTCCTTCCACCCCCGACTCCGACTGAGGCCGATTCAGGGAGCCCCTCTAACTATTATACTTTTTATTTTGATATTGTGCAGTGAGGATACTGCAATGATTTTAGTTGGAGGGGTGGCACACTTTATTTATATATTTATGCTTGTCTTATGCCCTTGTCGGGTTTATGAGTTTGTATGGATATTGTGTGCCCTTGACGGGCTTGTGTTGTGATTAATATAGTTGTGGATTAGTCGCTTTTGTTATTTTATTTTCTTTAGTAGTTTTTAGTTTCTATGATTTTTATCTCTTTAGTAGTAATATACTTTTCAATAGATCTCCTTGGGGTTTTCTTTATGCTACGGTTCTTTCTCGGAGAATATTTTTATGTTGAACCGGGTGACTTTTTCCTATGATGGATGGTGTGACAACTTTCTTAAGGGATTAGTCTTGTTTAGTTTTTCTCTTTTTTTTAGGTAAATATTTTTACAATTAGTTAGTTTAGTAGCTAGTAGTGAATAAATTGGTTATTGGGTGTGATCTTTTTGTCCATAAACAAAGTTGTGGCTTGCTTGATACCAACAAGATTTAAACTTTAGCATATGAATTCTTGATCTTTAAAAGAGAAAAATGATTGAAGTAAGAATCATTGTCATAATTTTAGGCTATATATGTTTTCTTTGGGTTCATTGGTTATTGGGTGTAATCTTTTTGTCCATAAACAAAGTTGTGGCTTGCTTGATACCAACAAGATTTAAACTTTGGCATATGAATTCTTGATCTTTGAAAAAGAAAAATGATTGAAGTAAGGATCATTGTCATAAATTTTAAGCTATATGTGATTTCCTTTGGGTTCATTGGTTTTAATTTGATTTTGGATTTGTATTCCACTCGAATTTTCATGTTCCATGTGTGGTGAGATTTATTATAAATTCTTTTGCATTATTTGTAGTCTAGAACTTGCCCGAAAAATGCTTCAAGGAGAAATCCTAGACTAACTTGGTTTGAAAAATGATGTTAGGCCTTCCTTGGACTGTTATTATTCCTTGAAATTTTTTACCCTTGCATATTTTCCCTAGTCAACCCCTTTTGAGCCTCTAAACGTTTTCTTTGGCAACCATGTTACAAGCTTTAACCCTTTATTCTTTATTGATCTATCTTTTGGCATCCTACCTCCCTAAGTACTTTGAAAGTGTAGACATAGGCTAAAAGCCTAAGTTTGGGGGTGAAGGTTGGAAAAGTTGTGATGTGGAATTTTCTTAAAAAAATGAATAAGAAAGAATAAAAAGGAAGGAAAAATAAGGAATTGCGAATAAATGGAAGGCTAGGTGATGCAATGAAAAATGAAGAAAGGGTGGAAAAGTTCTTGAAGGAAGTGTACTTTGATTGTTAAAAAATTGTAGTGCTTATAGAGGTTTTGAGTCACTCTAGCTGTAACACCCCGAA
Source organism: Nicotiana otophora (assembly GCA_000715115.1). Taxonomy (NCBI): domain Eukaryota; kingdom Viridiplantae; phylum Streptophyta; class Magnoliopsida; order Solanales; family Solanaceae; genus Nicotiana; species Nicotiana otophora. The sequence continues at coordinate 19,076 of AWOL01S0004509.1, read as the reverse complement.
AACATTTTCGAAGTACTTAAGTGTAAAGCCCAGTAAAATTTGCCAAAAGAAAATAATGTTTCTTTGTGCCGAATTGCGCTTATGTGTTTGAGGATTGTATAAATTGGGTTTTCTACTCATGCCTCTCCATTGACTAAATTGACGCAGAAGGCAAATTAAGTTCCAATGGTCAGATATTTGTGAAAAGAGTTTCCAGGAGTTGAAAGCAAGATTGACTACGGCACCGGTGTTGACTCTACCAGAGGGTATATATGGATTGTGATATATTGTGATGCTTCAAGAATCGGGCTTGGATGTGTATTAATGTATAGCTTATGCATCTAGACAACTCAAGAATAATAAAAAGAACTATCCAACACATGATTTAGAACTTGCGGCAGTGGTATTTGCATTGAAAATTTGGCATCATTATTTATATGGGGTCCATGTGGATACATTCACAGACCATAAGAGGCTTCAATATATTTTCAAGCAGAAGGAATTGAATCTGAGGCAGAGAAGATGGCTTGAGTTACTCAAGAACTACGACATTGATATTCTATATCATCCGGGAAAGGCCAATGTTGTGGCAGATGCTCTTAGCCCGAAATCCATGGGTAGTTTGGCTCACTTGGAGGCATATCAAAGGCCATTGGCCAAGGAAGTTCACCGATTGGCTAGTTTGGGAGTTCGTCTTGCGGACTTTAGCGAAGGAGGGGTAATTGTACAAAATAGGGCTGAATCATCGCTTGTTGTGGAAGTCAAAGAGAAACAATACAATGATCCATTGTTGGTGCAATTGAAAGAGGGGATTCATAAACATAAGACCATGGCCTTTTCTCTTGGTATGGGTGATGGTACACTAAGGTACCAAAGGCGTCTATGTGTTCCAAATGTAGATGATCTCCGGGAAAGAATCATGACAGAGGCTCACACTTCTAGGTATTCCGTGCA
>AWOL01S0004509.1:4658-17563 GCA_000715115.1 Nicotiana otophora | reverse complement strand
GTTGGAAAAGTTGTGATGTGGAATTTTCTTAAAAAAATGAATAAGAAAGAATAAAAAGGAAGGAAAAATAAGGAATTGCGAATAAATGGAAGGCTAGGTGATGCAATGAAAAATGAAGAAAGGGTGGAAAAGTTCTTGAAGGAAGTGTACTTTGATTGTTAAAAAATTGTAGTGCTTATAGAGGTTTTGAGTCACTCTAGCTGTAACACCCCGAAAACATTTTCGAAGTACTTAAGTGTAAAGCCCAGTAAAATTTGCCAAAAGAAAATAATGTTTCTTTGTGCCGAATTGCGCTTATGTGTTTGAGGATTGTATAAATTGGGTTTTCTACTCATGCCTCTCCATTGACTAAATTGACGCAGAAGGCAAATTAAGTTCCAATGGTCAGATATTTGTGAAAAGAGTTTCCAGGAGTTGAAAGCAAGATTGACTACGGCACCGGTGTTGACTCTACCAGAGGGTATATATGGATTGTGATATATTGTGATGCTTCAAGAATCGGGCTTGGATGTGTATTAATGTATAGCTTATGCATCTAGACAACTCAAGAATAATAAAAAGAACTATCCAACACATGATTTAGAACTTGCGGCAGTGGTATTTGCATTGAAAATTTGGCATCATTATTTATATGGGGTCCATGTGGATACATTCACAGACCATAAGAGGCTTCAATATATTTTCAAGCAGAAGGAATTGAATCTGAGGCAGAGAAGATGGCTTGAGTTACTCAAGAACTACGACATTGATATTCTATATCATCCGGGAAAGGCCAATGTTGTGGCAGATGCTCTTAGCCCGAAATCCATGGGTAGTTTGGCTCACTTGGAGGCATATCAAAGGCCATTGGCCAAGGAAGTTCACCGATTGGCTAGTTTGGGAGTTCGTCTTGCGGACTTTAGCGAAGGAGGGGTAATTGTACAAAATAGGGCTGAATCATCGCTTGTTGTGGAAGTCAAAGAGAAACAATACAATGATCCATTGTTGGTGCAATTGAAAGAGGGGATTCATAAACATAAGACCATGGCCTTTTCTCTTGGTATGGGTGATGGTACACTAAGGTACCAAAGGCGTCTATGTGTTCCAAATGTAGATGATCTCCGGGAAAGAATCATGACAGAGGCTCACACTTCTAGGTATTCCGTGCACCCGGGTTCTACAAAAATATATCATGATCTTAAGAAAATCTATTGGTGGAATGATATGAAGAGGAATGTAGCGGAACTTGTGGCGAAGTGTCCAAATTGTCAGCAAGTGAAGGCCTAACACCAACGGCCCGGTAAGTTGGCACAGAACATAGAAATTCTAATGTGGAAGTGGGAAATGATTAATATGGACTTTGTGGTAGGATTACCGTGCACTCCGCGCAAGTTTGTCTCCATTTGGGTGAATGTGGATCGATTCACGAAATCAGCACACTTTTTGCCGGTTAAGTCTACCCACACAGCAGAGCAGTATGCTCAGTTGAATATCAAAGAAATAGTCAGGTTGCATGGCACCCCAGTTTCCATCATTTCTGATCGGGGAGCACAATTCACTACTAAATTTTAGAAGAAGTTTCAGCAAGTTATGGGTACCAGGTGAATCTTAGTACAACATTTCATCCGCAGACTGATGGGCAGGCAGAGCGGACTATTCAGACGCTTGAGGATATGTTGTGCGCTTGTGTTCTAGAATTCAAAGGTAGCTGGGATGATCATTTACCACTCATAGAATTTGCATACAACAATTGCTATCATGCTAGCATTCAGATGGCACCGTTCGAGGCTTTATATGGTAGGAGATGTAGATCTCCCATTGGGTGGTTCAAAATTGGGGAAGCAAAGTTGATAGGGCCACACCTCATGTATCAGGCTATGGAAAATGTTAAAATCATTAAGGAGCGGCTGAAGACTGCTCAGAGTCATCAGAAATCCTTTTCGGATGTTCGTCGTAGGGATTTGGAGTTCAAAGAGGATTATTGGGTATTCTTGAAAGTTTCCCCCATGAAGGGTATACTGCGATTTGGTAAGAAAGGAAAATTGAGTCTGAGGTATGTCGGACCGTACAAAATCATTCAGAGGATCGGTGAGGTGGCGTACAAGCTTGAGCTATCACCTGAGATATCATTAGTACACCCGGTGTTTCATGTGTCTATGTTGAACAAAGTAGTCGGAGATCTGACACTCATTGTTCCGGTTGAGACTATTGTGGTAAATGAGAAATTGACTTACGAAGAGATTCCAGTTTCTAGTATTGATCGACAAGACCGAAAATTGAGAAATAAAGAAATTGCCTCCGTGAAAGTGTTATGGAGAAACCAACAGGTTGAAGATGCTACTTGGGAGGCCGAGGAAGAAATGAAGAAAAAGTATCCTTATTTATTTGAATAACCATGTAATTATGAGTTGTGCCTTATGAAAATGCTAAGAGATACTTTCTATGAATTATGTATCATTTGTACAATTGGCATTAAGGGTGTTCCTTTCTGGTAATATATTGCTTGTGAGGCCATAGTTGGTGTTGTTTTGTGTGATGCTACAATGTTGGATTTTGTATATGTTATTAGGATGTGTTTCTGGGATTCTCTAACAGGTGGATAGACTGAGTTACAAAGAAAACTCTGGCGAAATATTTAGAAATTTAGGGAGTTAGCCAAAATTTGGAAGCTACTAGTGAGGGTGGATTAACAATTGGGCCACATTTGATGCTAATGACGGATTTTTACCCTCATTCGAGGACGAATGATCCTAAGCAGGGGAGAATGTAACACCCCGGAAAAATTTCCGAAGTACTTAAGTGTAAACCCCAGTAACATTTGCCAAAAGAAAATAATGTTTCTTGATACCGAATTGGGCTTACGTGTTTGAGGATTGTACAAATTAGGTTTTCTACTCTTGCCTCTTCATTGACTAAATTGACGCAGAAGGCAATTAAGTTCCAATGGTCAGATATTTGTGAATAGAGTTTCCAGGAGTATAAAGCAAGATTGACTTCGGCACCGGTGTTGACTCTCCCAAAGGTTATAGATGAATTTGTGGTATATTGTGATGCTTCAAGAATCAGGCTTGGATGTGTATTAATACAACATGGCAAGGTTTATAGCTTATGCATCCAGGCAACTCAAGAATAATAAAAAGAACTATCCAACACATGATTTAGAACTTGCGACAGTGGTATTTGCATTGAAAATTTGGCGTCATTATTTATATGGGGTACATGTGGATATATTAACGCACCATAAGAGCCTTCAATATATTTTCAAGCAGAGGGAATTGAATCTGAGGCAGAGAAGATGGTTTGAGTTACTCAAGAACTACGACATTGATATTCTATATCATCCGGGAAAGGCCAATATTGTGGCAGATGCTCTTAGCCGGAAATCCATGGGTAGTTTGGCTCACTAGGAGGCATATCAAAGGCCATTGGCCAAGGAAGTTCACCGATTGGCTAGTTTGGGAGTTCGTCTTGCGGACTCTAGCGAACGAGGGGTAATTGTGCAAAATAGGGCTGAATCATCGCTTGTTGTGGAAGTCAAATAGAAACAATACAACGATCCATTGTTGGTGCAATTGAAAGAGGGGATTCATAAACATAAGACCATGGCCTTTTCTCTTGGCATGGGTCATGGTACACTAAGGTACCAAGGACGTCTATGTGTTCCAAATGTAGATGATCTCCGGGAAAGAATCATGACAAAGGCTCACACTTCTAGGTATTCCGTGCATCTTCTACAAAAATATATCATGATCTTAAGAAAATCTATTGGTGGAATGATATGAAGAGGAATGTAGCGGAACTTGTGGCGAAGTGTCCAAATTGTCAGCAAGTGAAGGCCTAACACCAACGGCCCGGTAAGTTGGCACAGAACATAGAAATTCTAATGTGGAAGTGGGAAATGATTAATATGGACTTTGTGGTAGGATTACCGTGCACTCCGCGCAAGTTTGACTCAATTTGGGTGAATGTGGATCGTATCATGAAATTAGCACACTTTTTGCCGGTTAAGTCTACCGACACAACAGAGCAGTATGCTCAGTTGTATATCAAAGAAATAGTCAGGTTGCATGGCACCCCAGTTTCCATTATTTCTGATCGGGGAGCACAATTCACTGCTAATTGTTGGAAGAAGTTTCAGCAAGGTTTGGGTACCCAGGTGAATCTAAGTACAACATTTCATCCGCAGACTGACGGACAGGCAGAGCAGACTATTGAGACGCTTAAGGATATGTTGCGCGCTTGTGTTCTAGACTTCAAAGGTAGCTGAGATTATCATTTACCACTCATAGAATTTGCATACAACAATATCTATCATGCTAGTATTCCAATGGAACCGATCGAGGCTTTATATGGTAGGAGATGTAGATCTCCCATTGGGTGGTTCGAAATTGGGGAAGCAGAGTTGATAGGGCCAGACCTCGTGCATCAGGCTATGGAAAAAGTTAAAATCATTAAGGAGCGATTGAAGACTGCTCAGAGTCATTAGAAATCCTATTCGGATGTTCGTCGTAGGGATTTGGAGTTCAAAAGAAGATGATTGGGTATTCTTGAAAGTTTCCCCCATGAAAGGTATAATGCGATTTGGTAAGAAAGTGAAATTGAGTCCGAGGTATGTCGGACCGTACAAAATCATTCAGTGGATCGGTGAGGCAGCGTACAAGCTTGAGCTACCACCTGAGATGTTATTAGTACACCCAGTGTTTCATGTGTCTATGTTGAAGAAAGTAGTTGGAGATCCTACACTCATTGTTCCGATTGAGACTATTGAGGTAAATCAGACATTGACTTACGAAGAGATTCTGGTTTCTATTATTGATCGACAAGTCCGAAAATTGAGAAATATATAAATTACCTCCGTGAAAGTGTTATGGCAAAACCAACAGGTTGACGAGGCTACTTGGGAGGCCGAGGAAGAAATGAAGAAAAAGTATCCTTATTTATTTGAATAACCATGTAATTATGAGTTGTGCCTTATGAAAATGCTAAGAGATACTTTCTATGAATTATGTATCATCTGTACAATTGGTGTTAAGGGTGTTCCTTTCTGGTAATATATTGCTTATGAGTCCACAGTTGGTATTGTTTTGTGTTATGCTACATCGTCGGATTTTGTATATGTTGTAAGGATGTGTTTTTGGTATTCTCTGATAGGTGGATAGGCCGAGTTACAAAGGAAACTCTGGCAAAATATTTAGAAATTTAGGGAGTTAGCCAAATTTGGAAGCTACTAGTGAGGGTGGATTAACAATTGGGCCACATTTGATGCTAATGACGGATTTTTACCCTCACTCGAGGACGAATGATCCTAAGCGGGGGAGAATGTAACACCCCGAAAACATTTCCGAAGTACTTAAGTGTAAAGCCCAGTAACATTTGCCAAAAGCAAATAATGTTTCTTGGTGCCGAATTAGGCTTACGTGTTTGAGGATTGTATAAATTCTTCGAGGCAAGCTTGCTCGCCGCGGCTCGGACTTTTTGGGTTGAACAACGCACTGGAAAGTAAAGGAAAAATTTTGGCAGCGAAATGCGTTTCTGCGGTCCATTATGCAACCGCAGAATCACTCTGCAAGCCGCATAATGGCCGCAGAAGTCAGGCAGGAGAGAGTCAGTTCGATGCCATTCTGCGGTTCATTATGCGACCGCAGAACAAGTCTGCGGGCCGTATAGTGACCGCAGACACAGACATATTTTTGGCCGGGTTTTGTCGCCGATTATGCGATTGATATGCGGTCTGCATATCGATGATGCAATCACAGACCTTGTTCTGGAGCTTCCTTTTTGAGTTTTTAAAACCCGACCCTACTTCGTTAAATACACGCTTTGGGCCATTTATGACCCTAAAATCTGACATTTTAGAGTGAGAGAGAGTGCCCTAGAGTGAGAAGGTGTTCCTTAATAATTGATTCTTCAATTCTTGCTCAAATCTAGGAAGATTAACAAGGAAAACCCATAAGGTCTCCATCCTAAAGATTGAAGTTGCTAAGAATTTTGGAACATTTTAGAGTTTAAGGAATCTCAATTGAGGTATGTTGGCTAAACTCTTTTCTTAGAATTGGATCCCACGATATTCATGTGAATTATGTAAGTCCCGAGTGGTTCATTATAAAATTGGCTATTCCGAGTAAGATCGGGTTGAAAGATATATGTTCAACAAGTAACCCAAATGCTTTACTTATGTTATGTTATCATTTAAGGATGTGTTAAAAATATGGGCTGTGCATTAGAAATGTTTGACTTCAAGTTAAATTCAAACGAAGGCTATTATGCCAAATTTTGTGAAGAATCTCTATGTGCCTTAGACTCTTAATTGCTCACATGCGTACTACATGCCTTGATTTGAATTGTGGGTGTTATTATTGATGATGTTGATGTTATAAAGTGAAAAGGTGAGCATGAAATACTAAATACCGTCAAAGTGCCAAGAATGATCTTATAATTATGGCCATTAGTGCCAATGAAATGAAAAGATGTGAAAGTAATATGAAATGCGATGATTGATACAAAAAGGTTGATGTCTCGAATAAGACAGCCTAGCCGATCGGTTCGTGATCGGACACCATGCCGCACACATGGTGGTGATTGTGCTGGAAATTGTAATTGAAATTGTGATTGTGGTCGATGTCCCTAATGGATAGCCTAGCTGATCGAGTCGTGATCGGACTTCGTGTTAAAGACGGTGGTACTGATACTGAAAGTAATTGCGGTTGATATCTCTAACGTATCGCCGATCGGGTCGTGATCAGACTCCGTGCTAAGAGTACGGTGGTATTGGTATTGTGAATAATGGTATTGTTAATAATGGAATATCGATACTAAAAATCTCCCAATGTGAGATATGGAAATTAATTTAAACACTGTCTTGATCCTAAATTGAGGTTTGATGTCGATTAAGGCTTTCATTGATATTATGATATTCTTGTTTTGTATTATTTATTCTATTTAGAGGGATACATACTAGTGCTATTCGACGGTACTAACGTCCCTTTTGCCGAGGGCACTGCATCTTTAAATGGATGCAGGTGGTTCCACAGCAGGAGATATTGATCAGTGATAATAGTACACCTTACTTCCCAGCTGACTTGGTGAGCCCCACCTCATCCCGAGGTCATGTATCTTTTGTACTTTGTGTATTCTGTTTGAGGTATAGTCGGGGCCTTATTGCCGGTATTATCATTGTACTCTTCTTTATCTATAGAGGCTCTGTAGACATATTGTGGGTTGTGTATTGGTGCTGGAAAAGTCAAAATATGTTATGTTGTGGTTGTATTACTTGTCCATTTGAGACTTTAAAAATATGATGAAACTATTGGTAATGAATTGGTATTTTAGACATGAACACATTTTTGTCTAATTAATAAAAATATGTGTTATCTCCATTCGTGGGTGATTTTGGATAGAAAGAAATCTTACATGCTTGCTCGGTCGGGTTCACTCGATTGAGCGCCGGTCGCGTTCCTCAGTTTTGGGGCGTGACAAACTTGGTATCAAAGCCTAAGGTTTTAAAGTGTCCTAGGATGTCTCGGAGCCGTGTCTAGTAGAGTCCTTATTATCGGTGTGTTGTCGAGCACATCTATAATTAGGATGCTACATGGGCAATTAGGAATAATACCTTTCTTTCATGTTCTCGATCGTGCGATAAAGCTGATGGTAAGATTGTTCCTCCTCTAACTCGTGCTTTACCTTAACTTTCAGTACATGGCACCTAAGAAGAAGTCAAGAACTGGACAACGAGCCAATTCCACCCCAGGAGTGACAGTTGACCCTATAATTGAGGATGCGGGTGAACACCCAAGGAGTGAGAATATTCCTCCAGTTACTACACTGCCTGACTCTACTACAACTGATCAGACTGCACCTGCCCCTAGACCTACTGAGGGTGCAACGGTCCCTCCAATGGATATACCAGTTCCACCTCCAGTTCCAGCTTCTGATTCTGGTGTTCCTAATGTTGATCTTAGGGGAGCCATACAGATGTTGGCTTAGATAGTGGCATCTCAGGCCCAGAGACCAAATGCTGCACCCACTTCTTCCAGTCAGCCAGGGGATTCTACTAGTTCCAGGGTGAACAGGTTTCTCCAGTTAGATCCTCCAGTGTTCACGGGTACTAACCCAGAGGAGGATCCCCAGGACTTCATATATGAGATGCATAAGACTCTCCGAGTTATGCGTGCTACTGAGACAGAGGCAATGGAATCGGCCTCCTACCGCCTGAAAGAGGTGGCATATTTTTGGTTTGAACTATGGGAGGAGTCCCGTGAAGAAGGGAGCCCTCCGGCGAGGTGGGGTGATTTTGCCGATGACTTCATTGATCATTTCTTGCCTGCCGAGGCTAAGGCAACCCATGCTGCTGAGTTTGAGAACCTGAGGCAAGGTAGCCTGAGTGTGTGGGATTACCACATGAGATTCGCGTACCTGTCCAAGTATGCTATTTACATGTTGCCTACTATGGAGGCTAGAGTGCGTCAGTTTGTACAGGGCCTTAGTCCCTTGGTAATTAATGAGGCCGCTACAACAACCTTGAATTATGATATGAACTAGGGGAAAATGGTGGTATTCTCTCAAGCAACAAAGACTCGCAAGTTGAGGAACAAAATGGAGCGAGGGGGTAGCAATAAGGCCCGGTCTGCGGGCAACTTGGGCGGTTCTTCTAGTGGTGGTAAGTCAACATTCAGGGGAGGGTTGTCGGGGTCATCCCAGTCCTTTGCTCAGTCTTCGGCTAGTGCACCACCGCTAAGCCCCAGTCAGCAGCAACAGTGGAGCCGTTTCAGGCCCAATCAGGGCAACAGGGGATCCTATCAGCAGGGTCGTCATGGTGGTAGATTCCAGCAGCAGAGGAGGCCCTCATGCTCTCGTTTTGGAAAGATGCACCTAGGAATATGCTACATAGACTTACCCATATGCTACAGATGCGGATTGAGGGGTCACATTCAGAGGGATTGTCGTTCGTCATGCCAGGGTGCGGGTAGGGGCCCAGCACATCCAGCCAATTCTACAGCTACTACATCCGCAACACCTCCTCCAGCTCGAGGCACTCCAACACCCGCAGGGCGTGGTACAGCTAGGGGTGGAGTACAGAGTTCGGGAGGATCCGGCCGTTTCTATGCTATGAGGGGTCGCCATAATTTAGAGGCTTCTCCAGATGTTGTAACAGGTATATTGACTGTCCAATCTCATGATGTGTATGCTCTTATTGATCCCGGTTCCACTTTGTCATATGTTGCTATGGAATTTGGGATAGAACTAGAACATCTTCATGAGTTGTTCTCTGTATCTACTCTGGTTGGTGAGTGTATTTTGGACGCGTGGGTTTATAGGGATTTTGTTGTCACGTTGCGTGGTCGGGGTACCATGGCCCTTCTCATTGAATTGGTAATAATTGATTTTGATGTGATAATGGGGATGGACTTGCTTTACTCTTGTTTTGCCAATCTTGATTGACGAACCAGGACTGTTAGGTTCGAATTTCCAAATGAGCCAGTTATTGAGTGGAGGGAGGGGTAGGTTTATTTCTTACCTTAAGGCCATGAAAATGATCAGCAAGGGGTGTATTTACCATTTGGTCCGAGTTACGGACACTGATGCTGAGGCACCTACACTTGAGTCCGTGCCTGTTGTGAATGAATTTTCGGGAGTCTTTTCTGAAGCTTCATTTTTTTGTTTTTAAAATCTAACCCTACTTCGTTAAATACACGCTTTTGGCCATTTTTTAGCCAAAAATATGACATTTTAGAGTGAGAGAGAATGCCCTAGAGTGAGAAGGTGTTCCTCAATAATTGATTCTTCAATTCTTGCTCAAATCTGGGAAGATTAACAAGCAAAACCCACAAGCTCTTCATCCTAAAGATTGAAGTTGCTAAGAATTCCGGAATATTTTAGAGTTTAAGGAAGCTTAATTGAGGTATGTTGGCTAAACTGTTCTCTTAGAATTGGATCCCACGATATTCATGTGAATTATGTAAGTCCCGAGGGGTTCATTATAAAATTGGCTATTCCGAGTAAGATTGGGTTGAAAGATATATGTTCAACAAGTAACCCAAATGCTTTACTTATGTTATGTTATCAATTGAGGATGTGTTAAAAATATGGGTTGTGCATTATAAATGTTTGACTTCAAGTTAAATTCAAACGAAGGTTGTTATGCCAGATTTTGTGAAGAATCTCTATGTGCCTTAGACTCTTAATTGCTCACATGTGTACTACATGCCTTGATTTGAATTGTGGTTGTTATTATTGATGATGTTGATGTTAGAAAGTGAAAAGGTGAGCATGAAATACTAAATACGGCCAGTGTGCGAAGAATGATCTTATAATTATAGCCATTAGTGCCAATGAAATGAAAATATGTGAAAGTAATATGAAATGCGATGATTGATACAAAACGGTTGATGTCTCGAATAAGACAGCCTAGCCGATCGGGTCGTGATCGGACACCATGCCGCACACATGGTGGTGATTGTGATGAAAATTGTAATTGAAATTATGATTGCGGTCGATGTCCCTAATAGATAGCCTAACCGATCGGGTCGTGATCGGACTCCATGTTAAAGACGTTGGTACTGATACTGAAAGTAATTGTGGTTGATGTCTCTAATGAGATAGCCTAGCCGATCAGGTCGTGATCGGACTTCGTGCTAAGAGTACGGTGGTATTGGTATTGTGAATAATGGTATTGTGAACAATGTAATATCAATACTAAAAATCTCCCATTGTGAGATATGGAAATTAATTTAAACACTGTCTTGATCCTAAATTGAGGTTTGATGCCGATTAAGGCTTTCATTGATATTATGATATTCTTGTTTTTATTATTTGTTCTATTGAGAGGGTGTTTAGTTATACATACTAGTGCTATTCGACGGTACTAATGTCCCTTTTGCAGGGGCGCTGCATCTTTAAATAGATGCAGGTGGTTCCACAGCAGGAGATATTGATCAGTGATAGCAGTACACCTTCTTTCCAGCTGACTTAATGAGCCCCACCTCATCCCGGGATCATGTATCTTTTGTACTTTGTGTATTCTGTTTGAGGTATAGCCGGGGCCTTGTTACCGGCCTTATCATTGTACTCTTCTTTATCTATAGAGGCTCCGTAGACATAGTGTGGGTTGTGTATTGGTGCTGGAAAAATCAAAATATGTTATGTTGTGGTTTTATTGCTTGTCCATTTGAGACTTTAAAAAAATTATGAAATTATTGGTAATGAATTGGTATTGTAGACATGAACACCTTTTTGTCTAATTAATAAACATATGTATTATCTCCATTCGTGGATGAGTTTGGGTAGAAAAAAATCTAACAGGCTTGCTCGGTCGAGTTCACTCGGTTGAACGCTGGTCGGGTTCCTCAGTTTTGGGACGTGACACTTACGTCATGATCGGGTGTATCAGTGATGTTCGTCGCTTACGTCATTACCCTCCGAGATGGAGCTCAGAAATTCATATCGTTTCTCGTCATCTTCTTACCGAGAAACGAGGGGACTATTTGTATATGGTCAAAACCGAGCTTGCCCTTTGTATGATTAATCGAGACTAGAACATGATAGCTCAAGGTTCAACCTCGTGTTATATCGAACCATGGTGCGAAGTTAGATTGCCGAGCTCGTGACCTAGAGACCAATCAAGATCGAGATCAAGACTGAGCAAGATAGAGATCGAGCGAGACCGAGGGAAGCTTACCGAGCCAAATAACGGAAAGCTGAAATATCCGCAATCGGGCGAGGATCGCGGCGGAAATCCCGGCACGTATCAAGAAGAGGCCGATTAATTAGCCTATCATGAGATTCCTTACAGTATTTAGAGTTGTATCAAGAGTAGGACTCCCCTACTATATAAAGGGGGTCAGATCATTTGTAAGAGACATCACATTTACGCAATACAAAGCAATACATTGTCTTTTTCCAGTTTTCATTATCTTGTTACTTTGTTCCTTTGTTCCTATATCAGTTGAAACTTCTCTTGGTCCAGGGGTGATCAAACTCGAGGGCCAAGGCTATTCGATTCGTTTGGTTTGCATTTATCTCTTTTACAGCCAATTTCAATATTAATATATTTTTCTTAATTTGTGCCAAGTTATATCACGTATCCTTAAAATCACGCATAAATTTAATTGTTATCTGTTTTTAGGGTAAACAGTAGGCTTCTGGCTTGTTGGACTATCGTGTCCTTTTGGCACGAAATGCTATAAATGTTAGGAAAGTAATGCTCAAAGTATTCTTCCCCCAGCACCTTTGCACTAATCCTCCTCTTGTCTCCAATACAAAAAGATACATTTGTGCTAAACTCTTCCCACCCATTCACTATATTTCTCTGTAACCCGCATCCACAAGGCATAGTGATGTTCTTTGTCCTCAAACCCCCTTCCAAAACTCCGTATTTTTCTGCTATTACCTCCCTTCAAAGAGCATTTTCCTATGTCCCAAATCTCCATGACCATTTTCCTATTAAAGCCTTATTAAATACCCTTAGATCTTTAATGCTAAGACCACCCCAACACTTAGGAGTCGTGACTGTCTCCCATATCAATCAACGAAACTTTGAAATTGTCACGCCCCAAACTCAAGGAGCATGACCGGCGCTCAACCGAGAGAACCCGGCCGAGCAAGCCTATTAGACTTCCTTCTACCCAAACTCATCCATGAATAAAGAGGAGATGTACTCATTAATCAATCACTGAAAAGATTTTATTAACAACTTCCTTTTCATTCCCATTAGCAGCTTCATTCATAATTTGCAAAACATTACAAGTTTATAGAATTAATGAAAATCATAATTTCCAAGTACTAACATTTCTAGTTCAATTCCCAACATCAACCATAACCCACAACCTGTCTACAGAGCCTCTAAGTACAATAGAAGAGTAATATGGAAATGCCGGCAACAAGGCCCCGGCTATACCTCAAAACACAGTACATGAGAAACAAAATATACA
>AWOL01S0004508.1:15388-44510 GCA_000715115.1 Nicotiana otophora | reverse complement strand
CCCAACAAAACTCACAAATTTCAGATATCTATTATGATACGAATCTAACCATATCAATATTATCCAATTCTGACCTCAAATAGGCCGTCAAGTGTAACGACCCGGCCGGTCGTTATGAGTATTTTTGCCCTAATCCCTTATTTATTGCTTCCTCTGTATTACATTGTAGTTACGACACTTGCCGAGGTGTTTGATTTTTTGTTTCAGAGTGAAATGAGACACATGGTCCCTAAGTTGAAGGTTTAAATTGTGAGAGTTGACCATAGTATGAATTTTGTGTGGGTGACCCCAAAATAGAGTTTTGATGATTACAATAGCTGTGTAGGGTGATTTTAGACTTAGGAGCATCACTGGATATTGATTTGGAGGTCTGTAGGTCGTTTCAGTGTAAATTGGCAAATATTGGAAAATAGAAGGTTGGAAGTTTGAAGTTGAATTAATTGATATCGGGGTCAGAATCTGATTCTGGAAGTTGGAATAGGTCTATAATGTCATTTATGACTTGTGTGTAAAATGTGAAGTCAATCGGATTTGTTTTGGTATGAATCGGCATTAGTTTTGGAATTAGGAAGTTTATAAGTTCATAGGCTAGAAATTGGGTTGCGATTCATAGAAACGATGTTGTTTGATGTGATTGAGTCCAGATCGCAATTGGACTTGGTTCATTGCTGAAGCCCTGATGCTTCTGGTGTAATTGCACTTGTGCATTTTGGGTCGCAGGTGCGACATCGAAGGAGTGGCCCTTGAGCCGCAGAAGCGAGAATATTTTTAGGAAGCTGGGTCCGCAGGTGCGGACATTCACGCGTAGGTGAGGCATCACGGGTGCGAGAGAAAACACTGCAGAAGTGGATAGGGATAGCACGGCCTGGCATCGCAGAAGAGGAAATGTTCCGCAGGTGCGAATTTTTGTCTGCCGAAGCGAAACTCCTAGATTGTAGTGGAATCCGTACCTGCAATGGTTTTTCCGCGGATGCGGCATCACATGCAGGTGCAACCTTAGGCCCGCATAAGCGAGGGTCGTGGGGCAGAAAAGGGTCTATTCATTGGTTCGATGTTAATTCATCCATTTTTGGGATTCAGAGCTCGCTGTGAGGCGCTTTTTCGAGAGATTTTGGTGGAAAACATTGGGGTAAGAATTCCTAACTCAATTTTGATTAAATTACCCGAATCTATGATTTTCGATAGGGACTTGACCTGACCTCGTCACTACTCTACCGAGGTTAGGCTTGGCACTTACGGGGTACCACTGTGGTATACTCATGTTATGCTTCTACACATCTTTTTTTGCAGATCCAGTATCTTTATATCATACCAGTTATCAGTGAGCCGAGTCCGTACGTGGAGACTTCAAGGTATACCCGCCAACATCCGCAGGTCTCGGAGTCCCCCTCTACCTATATTATGTCATTTCCTTATCCTTATAAGACTCTTATGTATAGAGATATTCAATGTCACTTCATAGATCTTGTGACTTATATTTCGTCGGGTTTCAGGTTATTACTTGTATACTGAGTTGAGGAGGTTGTCTTTGCTTTTGTTATTGAGTTCTGAAACTTAAATTATTATTTTTAGTTAATTTCGCATATTGTTAGGATTACCTAGTCGTTGAGACTAGGTGCCATCACGATATCTTACGGAGGGAAATTGGGGTCGAGAAAACACTGCAGAAGCGGAAAGAGCTAGCCATCCCTGGCATCGCATTACCGAAAATATTCCGCAGGAGCGCACTCGCAGGTGCAAGTTTTTGTCCACAGGAGCGGAACTCCTGGATTTAAGTGAAATCTGCACCTGTGATGGGTTTTCCGCAGGTGCGGCATCGTTGGTGTGACCCCAGGCCCGCATAAGCGAGGGTCACTAGGCAGAAAAGGGTATGTTCTTGGGTTCGATGTTCATTCATCATTTTTTGGGATTTAGAGCTCGGTGTGAGGCGATGTTTCAGGAGATTTTCAAGGTAAACATTAGGATAAGAATTCCTAACTCAATTTTGGTTATATTACCTGAATCTATTGTTATTTTTAACATTTAATTGGTGTTTTATGTTGGAAAACTGTGAAAACTCCTTTGGCTAAATTTGAGGATTTAAGGGCCGAGTTGTGATCAAGATTTAGTAATTTTGGTATGGTTAGACTCGTCGTTGAATGGGTATTTGGATTTCGTAGCTTTTGTGAATTTCGAGATGTGGGCCCCGCGTTGATTTTTCGAGTTGATTTTTTTTATTTATTACACATATCATAAAATTTTATTGTTCGAATTAGTTTCCAATGGTTACATTTATAGTATGCAACTGTTTTGGCTAGATTCGTGACATTTGGAGTTGGATAATCGAGGGAAAGGCCTACTAGTGCATTTAGTTAGCGAGGTAAGTGACTTGTCTAGCTTTGTGTGGGGGAAATTATCCTTAGGATCAGTATTGTTGTGATAATTGTGATATATGAAAGCCGTGTATAAAAGGTGACGAGTAGGTACACGGGCTAAATGTGAAAATTACCGATTTTAAATATGTACATTTCTGTCAAGCATTAATTGGGTTATTTCATCATGTTATATACGTTGTCGTTAGTCTATTTTCACATGTTCTATTTGCCTTATATTTTCTTGCTAGTTGCTCTACATGTTTAGTTGAAGTTGTGTTCGCTTTATTCTGTATTCATTATTTGACTGTTGAACTCTTTACTTGAAGTTGTCATTCATGGAATAGCTTGTTGTTGAAGATGGCATTAAATTATAAAGGACGTGATTTCCATTGAGACAAAGTGCTAAATTATGAAATACTATTTTGTCGAATTATTTACTTTCAATTGTTTTGTTGAGACTTTGTGTACATTTTGGCTTAGCTGTGGGCTCCTTATTGTGGAAAATAATGTGATTGTTGATTTCTTTGGCAAGTTGTAATATTTGGACACTTGAGGTGAGATTTGTGATATATTGTGATATTGATATGCATGCGGTGGTATAAGGTCTGGGTGTTGAAACGCATATGGTGAGATAAGGTGGGCTTGATATGGGTGGCTAGTAGGCGAACTACTAGAAGTGGGATGCTATTTCAGGAACTACTAGAAGTGGGATACTAGATAAGGTGGGCTAAAATGTGGGATGCTATTTCAGGAAAAAAAATTTCAAAACTAAATGTAAAGGCTCCCGCGGTGATATAAGGAAAGATTGTAAATTTATTTATGATTTTTGACTACGAAGCTGTCATGACCAAAGCCGATAGGCCGCGATGGGCACCCGGTGCCTTACCCAACCGAGTACCAATGTAACATATCTTTCTTATCATACCATCATGGGTAAATGGGCCAGGAGGGCCGTCATGAGATAACCATAATAAAACATAAGGGAATACTAGACGTAGGACGACCCAACATGATATAGAAACTTATACATGTGATATACGGGTCTATAAGGCCAACATGATCGTTTGAACACTCAAAACATAGGCTGATAAGGCCATACAAGTATCCATATACATGACATCTGTATACAAGCCTCTAAGTGTACATAAACGTCATAAAGGTCAGGACAGTGCCCCGACATACCAATGAATACATGTCTAAATCATACTGACCAAATAGGCAACTCCGGAGCAAGTGGAGTGCACCAACACCTTCCGCTGAGCTGATAGCCTACTAGGAGGACTCTCTACCTGTCTATCGGGACCTACGGGCATAAAATGCAGCATCACCAAGCAAAAGGGACGTCAGTAAAAATAAAGTACAGAGCATGTAAGGCATGAAAACAGTGTATAAAAGACATGAAAGAAATATGGAGTAAAGGACTTATCCTGTAAGTCTGAATAGCTCTATGAATCATGAAACATTTATAATGTCATGCATGTGTGAATAAATGTCATATCATGCACAGGTATATGCATACATAATGTCAGCAAGTCTTTGAGGTCATCTCATCATATCATCTCAGCCTCTGTGGGCGAAATCATCAACGTATACCAACTAATCAGGTGGTGGTGCGTATATAACACCATAACCTTTCCCCTTACCTCATATACATATAATATATGCGTATATAATGCCATCTGGTCATGTGTCAATATACATGTATAAATGAATGTAATTCATAATGAAGTAAGTCAATAAAATCTCCCGGAATGTCATGAGACCCATGAACAGACGATATGATAGTAGGGCACATGGGGAATCATGAATATAGGCAACCCTAGTACTTCTAAGAATAGAATCATTTATGAAAGTTGCTTGCTTGCTCGTTTCGTTGTATCATATGGATCATGCCAAAAGGAAAGAAGGGATGGTATTAACATACCTCTAGTCGTCAATGCAACTCAACAACAAGCATACGGCAACTAGCGCACCAACCCTATAACAAAGAAATACATGTACAACTTAGATGGCGCTAGTATATTACGTATCTCAAACGATAACTCGATTCTAAAATAAAACGGGCAGCATTGCCCCTGATTTTATTGCTCCCTGAAGCCTATTATAGGAGAGACAAAAACACAACACAACCCGTAACTCAAAAACAACCTAACTACAATTCGGGACCTTTAATACAACAAAAACCCAAACATACCATAACACACCAAAACAATAAGTTATCAATTAGCCTGAAATTACAACGACGAGCGACCATCCCACTACCCTACCACATGTGGTGTTTCTCCACGCCCTTTATCCTTCCAAAATCCATTAATCAGAAGCATAATAGGACAACATGAGTGGACTAAAAAACAGTCCACTAAAAGTGAAATAAATCGAACTCATAGCTTTCGATCACCGTCCCGTGAATTCTAACTATTAGGAAATGAATTTATCAACCTTTTTTGATATTTAAAAGCTCAAATATAGAAAGTATGCCTTTTAGTAACTATGAATTACCTTCCAAAATTCAAACTACAAAGAAAAGGAGAGTCGATATAGCGATACTTTCGTCGTAGGAATCGTTCTAATGTTGTTGCTTCGTGATTTAGTGAACGCAATGTTGATCTTGCTTGAAATTTCATGAAAAAGTCCTTGGAGAGCTTGAGAGTGCTTTGGTGTTTGTATTATCTGTATATTTACGAGATATAATGGGAAAATACCACTTATAATCCCACCGCCTCAATTCTCCAAGCAAGTGGGTAAGCTATCTATTTGGCAGCTTGAGTAGTGTAACTACGGATGCTTGTATCTCTCTACTCCAATATTGTACGGACACACGGTCTGCAGAGTTGGAAACTAGACACATGTGGCATTAATTCCATATAAATATCTCCCCGTAGATCTTAATATATTAGGAGAAAACTTCCTCGCAACCTGGCCTATAAACCTGCCAGTTTCTAAGAAGTGCGGCGATGTGACTTGTCGACCCTACTTTAGAAGTCCATATTTCAATACCCCAATGTAGTATAAATAAATGGTTTGGACCGTTAGAAGATATATTCCAATACTTTCATTTTATATGAGATATGTCCAAAAATGACATCATAAAACTTATAAATATAATTTTTCAAAACGGCTCGTTACAAGGAAAACCCTAACTCGATTTTCCGTAAGTTCAATCCGATTTTTCCCAAACTTTATATTATATATCCAAACATCATATATAGTCATATTATAACTTTACACTCATTTAAAACATAATTAATAAGTCTCATATTTATTATACATCACCTTGGGACGCACAAGGTATAAAACTTGTGATGACCTTTACCAACTTTTGTTCCACAACTCACTTGACTTTAAAACGTAATGCACGACTATCATATGAATACAATAACTCATAAATAACCTCCTTATCATGTTAAGAACCCTAGTCTCACCCCAAAAGTACATGTTATATTCCCAACTTGTCGACATTCGATGAAACGTATTTTTTTAAATTTGTTTAGCTTTTAAGCCTTTCAACCTTCCTGGTACTTGTTATACATGATCGTAAATATTTGTAAGCTCCAAGGTAACATGATTAACTTACTTTATATACTTTCAAAGACTATCTCATTTCTGAGCTTACATCAATTGACTTACGACGTACTCTCACGTACAAAAACATGGGATGCAACATCATTCCCCCCTTTGGAGCATTCGTCCTCTAATGTTGACTGATGCACTTATCAGTATCATAACCTATTGCTCTTATGAATAGTTTAATATTGTCCTTGCATCTGGGCAATTGTTTGGTGAATAAATCCAAAGGCTAGGGCATTCCCCCTATAGGCCTCTTTCTCACACTACGACTTGTTGTCGGAATTCATCCAATCTCGTAATTGTTGCTACCTTCTATCATGCAGCCTATATGACTTTTTTCCCTGTATGTGAGCCTATGCGACTCTTCTCTCTTTTTTTCTCCATTTTTTAGCCAATCTCTAGGCCTCACTTTGTGAACATATACTGAACTACGACAAGCTGTCCCTTGGGGCACCTATAGGTGTACTGAAGTTCTTATCTATGCTTATGGCTTTACAACATCTAGGTAGGTTATGCTATACCATCAAACTTACTTTTGTTTATTATTATCAAGGTCTGCTACTCAACTCCAGGTTACTCTCTCGCTGCTTATCCTATATGTATAAATCTATGTCCTTTAGTTCTTTCTCATTACTGTTCATCTTAAGAATGACTACCTAATCTCATCTCATATTTCGTAACTTTTATCCATCCATTATTGATTCACCTTAATGTTGATCCATAATCTACAACTGATAACTTGAAACCTTTTACGTAATACATTGTCACTAAGGCTCACACCGTATCAGGGAACATTTGAAGTGATTTGTTTGATCTACCTATGGACGATACTATACTTCAATACCCGTATTTCATAGTATACCAACATGATTCATCTTATGGGGGTATTCTAATCCCGTGCAATTCATGAAATCCCTTTATCGTTAAATCATTACTCAATCAAACGTCTAAATGCCATCCTCTTATCTCTCACAATTACACTCTTATTATACTACCAGAGCAGCATGCCATCTCTTCCAAATACTCCTAGTCTTAGACTCCTCCGAGTTCATTCAGGTTCTACTTAGCTTTCTATAACTTATGGAAACCATCAACTCTCTTATTTTGATGGGCTTAGTCCCCAGGGCCTATCTATTCTTGTCACCTCCTCACTCGTATTTTCTTATCCTTACTCATATCTACCTAAAACCTTGTCCCTCTATGATACTTTATCTTGCGACCTACACATATATATTTATAATACTCGCAACATTCCTTTAACTTGCTAGCACCATATATTTGCTTTTGGGCCATCTCAGTTGCCTTTAAACATAAGCAATTACTTTTTCTGGTCGTTCTGCCACTTGTTGCATGAATGATTGGCTTATCTTAGTGCCCACGGATACTGGAATTTCCTGTAACTCATACGACTCAAATATCACTTTTGATTTTTTTCTTCCGGTTCACTAGCCATGATAGGTCCTATTGTTTTATGGAGTGCATGCAATGTTGTAGTGAGACTATTGTTAGAAATCACTTCCTCTTTAGGTTACTATGCTTAGGTTGAAGCCTTCTTCCTTTATTTTCTCTGCTAGTCTTTCGTTGTGCTACTTATGAAGACCTTCTGATTCATGTAAAGCTACGAGCTTATTACGTCGTATACCCGACAAAATTTTTGATGTTCTTACTCACCTATAATTATCCTTGGTTACTCACATTCACGCCATTGTTAACGTAGGGTAGCTTTTGAAAAAAAGTTTTTGATTGTCTTCCCAGTCGCACTCTCTATTATTTCTGTAACACTTATATGGTACCTTTAACTACCCCAACTTCTATATAAATATTTCTCAAGGATCACTATGTCATATCTGTGAGACTGAATTCACTATGTTAGGGTTCACTACGTTTATCATGCATGATATGTTGATTTATTTGTATCCTCTTGTCTAGCCATAACTAGGCTCTTCCTGAATCAACTAGTGAGTACTCTTTGGTCCATTCTCATATCTATATTCCACGTAATCTCTCTTGGGATATGTCCTTTGTCTTAACTTCCCGCTCGCATTGGCCCATGATGTATCAAGTGTCCATTCGCACATATTTATCAATAACATCCTGGATGGACACTCTTACTGCCGCTCTCCGACGTTGTGTTTGCATAATGTTCAAAAGTCCCGACTAATTTGTAGGATCTGAATAAATGAAACCTCATTCCTTTCTCCTTTTTACCACGTTCTTCCATTACCATTCCATAGTTACTTAAACCACTTACGCTGTTAGTGACCGTTGTTGATATTTCTCCATTGCTATACTTGTCTTTGGTTGTTTTCTTTTTCCTTAACATGTAAATCCTTGTATTCTTCCGTGACGTATTATTTGCCTTATTCTGTGTAGCTAAAGTTTATCAAAATTCATATTTGTTTCATTTCCATTATCATTATTTTTATATTGTTAAATTTTTCGTCCTGTTCTTATTATTTCCAGTAAGGATTTGACCTGACCTCGTCACTACTCTACCGAGGTTAGTCTTGACACTTACTGGGTACCACTGTGGTGTATTTATGCTACGCTTCTACACATCTTTTTGTGTAGAGCCAGTTACGTCCTATCAGACCAGTTATCCGTGAGCTGGGTCCGTACGTGGAGACTTCAAGGTATACTTGTCGATATCTGCAGGCCTCGGAATCCCCCTCTACCTATATTATGTCATTTTCTTATCCTTATAAGACTCTTATGTATAGAGATATTCAGTGTCACTTCATAGAGCTTGTGACTTGTATTTCGCCGGGTTTTGGATTATTACTTGTATACTGAGTTGAGGAGGTTGTCTTTGCATTTGTTGTTGAGTTGTGAAACTTAAATTATTATTTTCTGTTAATTTCGTATGTTGTTAGGCTTACCTGGTCTTAGAGACTAGGTATCGTCACGATATCCTACGAAGGGAAATTGGGATCGTGACAAGTTGGTATCAGAGCTCTAGACTCATAGGTGTTACGAGTCTTAAGAAGGTTTAGTAGAGTTTCGTGGATCGATACAGAGACATCTATACTTATATTCGGGAGGTTATGGAACTGTGAGGAAAGCTTCACTTCTTGATTTCCTTATTGAGCGAATGTATTGAGTTCAAAATTCTAAATCTCTATCTTTCTATTCTCTGACAGATGGTGAGGACACGCACAACTTGATCCAATGCTCAGACACCCACGCCCCCTACTAGAGCCACGGGAGGCCCGGGGCCGGGGCTGGGGTAGAGGCCGAGGAAGGCCATGTGGTGCAACCAGAGTACCTGCACGAGCTGCTACAGAGGAGCCACCAAAAGCTCCTGTTGGAGAGCAGGCACCTGAGACGCATGTTACTACCACTGCACTTCTTGAGATTCTCGCTAGTTTTTGAGTATGTTTGGCACTCTAGCTTAGGCAGGGTTGATTCCACTTCCTCTTGCCATATTTCAGGCCGGAGGAGGAGCACAAAATCCCGCCGCTCGTACCCCAAAGTCATGTTTCCAGGTTGACCATGTCCCAGAGGTCATACTAGTGCAGCTGGTCATCCCAGTTCAGCCCGAGGTTTGGGCAGCAGTTTCTAAGGCGGAGCAGCTCAGGATCGAGAGGTATCAAAGTGCCACCCTCCTACTTTCAGCGGTTTGGTGTCAGAGGATGCCCTAGGTTTTCTTAATGAGTGCCACCGTATTCTCCATATTGTGTGTATGGTGGAGTGTAGTGGGATTACTTTCACTTTGTTCCAGCTTAAGGGAGCGGTTTATCAGTGGTTGCGAGCGTATGAGTTGGGTAATCTGACTGAGGAAGCTTCACTCACTTAGGATTACTTATCAGATATGTTCTCGATGGAGTTTATTCCCTAGAGTCCCAGGGATGCATAGCATGCAATGTTTGAGCAGTTGCGCTAGGGTTCTATGACCGTATCAGAATATGAAGTTCGGTTCAGTGATTTATACAGGTATGAACCAACCTTGGTTGCTACTGTTAGAGAGCGAGTTTGTCAGTTTATCGAGGGGCTCAATCCTGGTATCAGATTCAGTATGGCCCGAGAGTTAGGACATCGGATTCCAGCAGGTAGTCGACATAGCTAGTAGTGACCGTGCCCCAGTTGCAGCCCGTCATAGTAGAGGCTATGTGAACAGTCCTATTCGTTCAACACTTCTAGCTTCCAGTAGTATCCCGGCCACTCCCAGAGCTCAGGTTCCCTATTATGTACTGCCATTGTCTAGTGTACCTCCTGCACATGGTGCTTTAGCAGTCAATCCAACCGATCAGGCCTGAGTCAGTCTTAGCAACCACGTCCTCTGAGAGCTTATTTTGAGTGTGGTGACACTCGTCATATGGTGAGGTATTGCCCCGGACACAGGAGGGATGCACATCCACAGATTACTTAGGCCCCACATATTCCACCAGGTCCTTAAGTTTCGTAGGCCATGGTTACCACTCCAGTTGCTACTCCACCTGCACAGCCAGCTCGGGGTGGAGGCCAGGCCGGTAGAGGTCACCATAGAGGGGGAAGCCAGGCTAGATATTATACTCTTCATGCTAGGACGGAGGCAGTTGCCTCTGATTCATTTATCATAACTATTGTCCCATTTTGCCGTAGAGATGCATCAGTATTATTTGATCCATGCTCCACCTATTCCTATGTATCATCTTATTTTTCTCCATATTAGGGGTATATCCCGTGATTCTCTCAGTTCTCCTGTCTATGTGTCCACGCCTGTGGTTATGAGACTAGGGTCGATCTATTATTGGTCATTATAGTAGATTTTGATATTATTTTGGGCATGAACTGGTTGTCTCCCTATCCCTCTATTCTCGATTGTCATGCTAACACTATGACGCTGGCTATGCCAGGTTTACCACGGATAGAGTAGAGGGGTGCTTTAGATCATGTTGCTAGCAAGGTTATCTCATTTGTAAAGGCTCGGTGTTAGGTTGAAAAGGTTGTAATGCTTATCTAGCCTTTGTGAGAGATGTCAGTGTTGATATTCCTACCGTTGAATCAGTTCAATAGTGAAGAATTATCCAGATGTATTTCCGGTACATCTTCCGAGCATGTCGCCTGACAAGGATATTGATTTTGGTATTGACTTACTACCGGGCACTCTGCCGATTTCTATTCCACCATATCGTATGGCCCCTGCAGAGTTGAAGAAATTAAAGGAACAGTTGCAAGGGCTGTTTGATAAGGGTTTCATTTTGCCTAGTGTGTCGCCTTGGGGTGCTTCAGTCTTGTTTCTAAAGAAGAATGATGGTTCCATGTGCATATGTATTGATTAACGACAGTTGAATAGGGTTAAAATAAAGAACAGATACACATTGCCAGGCATTGATGACCTATTTGATCAGCTACATGGTGCCAGAGTATTCTCGAATATTGATTTGTGGTCTGATCATCATTAGCTAAAAATTCGGGAGCCGGATATTCCAAAGATTGCCTTCAGGACTCGGTATGGTCATTACGAGTTCCTTGTATTATTTTTTGAACTGACCAATGCCCCAACAGTATTTATGCACTTGATGAACAGTATATTTCAGCCCTATCTTGACTCATTCATCATTGTGTTTATTGACGACATCTTAGTATACTCCCGGAGCCGGAAGGATCATGAGCAGCACATGAGGACTGTGCTTCAGACTTTGAGAGAAAATATGTTGTATGCAAAATTTGCAAATCGTGAATTATGGCTTGATTCGGTGGGAGTTTTGGGTAATGTATTGTCGAGGGAGGGGGTGCAGGTAAATCCAAAGAAAATTGAAGTAGTGCAGAGTTGGTCCAGACTGTCATCATCTACTAAGATCCGGAGTTTCCTTGGTTTGGCAAGGTATTATCACTGATTCATAGAGGGTTTCTCATCTAGTGTTGCACTTATGACCAGATCCACCCAGAAGGGTGCTCCATTCAAGTGGACCGAGGAGTGTGAGGAGAGATTTCAAAAGCTCAAGTCTGCTTTGACTATAGGACCAGTGTTGGTGTTGCCTACAGGTTTGGAATCAATTAATGTGATAAAGAAACATCACACGTAATTGAAAATAAGATACAGACTATCACCACCTAGCTTGGAACCAAAAACAAGGATAAAAAGACAAAATAGAGAAAAACATTATACTGTCAAACTAGAGCAACCCTCAGAAATATGAATTCTTTTCTATAAGGCAAGATAACCCTTTATATAGGCCTAGAGTCTCTTCTTTGATGACTACAATTCCTATTATAATAAGAAAATAAAATAACTAAAGACAAAGAAAGCAAAATCCCTATTCTACAAGGAAAAGAAACTACAATCCTACGAAAAAGAAAATCCTTATTTTAAGGAATAAAATAAATCCTATTTTAAGAAGAAAAATATCTTAGCTTTTTGAAATCAATCTTGAGCTTCTTGGACTTCTTGAGCTTCTTGAAAATAAGTCAATATGTTTGGACTATAGCTCTAAAACATGATCTTGGCCAAAATTAATAAAATTTAACGTAGATTCTTCTTTTATATCATTCTCCCCTGGTTGATAAAGACTTGTCCTCGAGTCTAAAGGCTCCACAAATGGCAAAAGTTTGGAAACTTCAATGATTTGGTTGAACTCATATTCACCAGACTCTAAGTTGCATTTTTCTAACTTTTCAAAGACCTTCATTGTATTGTAATAAAGCTTAGTATGTGGCCAAATTAAATCTCACTTTCTCGATCGCAACTTTCTACCAATATTTATGCAATGAATCATCTTAAGTTGGCTTTTAAACACTAATCCATAATCATAAGTTACTTTCTTTTGATCTTCAAGAATCTTGAACTTCTCCATGACAATATGGTGCTTATGGAATATGCCCAAAAAAGTCGATTTAGTACCACAAAAACCTTTAAAAGAATCAAACGCAAGTACCTTTGGATCAAGCTTGGTGATCAAAGTATATCTTCTTGAGAATTCATTAGCAGCAACGCTCTTATATTTAACTAGATCATATCCATTGATGGAATTTGCGGTGTGATATCTTGTTCCCATATATTCTTGAAAATATTCATCTTTTGAAGGAAGAAAAAAGTTGTAACAAAGTATGAACTCAAGCCCTCCATTATAGAATCCTTTTTAAGAAACTCTTCCTCTTGTATTTGCAAAAATTTCATGAACCTTTGCATTAACGAAATATGTTGCCTCTCTTGGAATGATAGAATCAACAATCAAATCAATACTATGTTGAGCATCTCTATTAGGTGAAAAGCTAAGCTCATAAATGGGATACTCCAATGGATCATCATCAATCTTCGGAGGTAAATCCTTAACTTGTGGATCTGATGCATGCTCCTCCTCCTTGTGATCCTCCATAGTAATACCAACATTTAAAGACTTTTCTCTATTGATTGGAGCAATTTTTTGTAATTTGGTCACAAAAGAATCATGCTTCGGCTTCAAACTTTTAGCAATTTCTTCTAGATTAAGTGGTACTAAAATAATTTTATGTCCATCCTTTGTAAAGCAATAGGTATTAAGGTTTTTATCATAATTTGTACACCTATCATACACCCATGGTTTTCCAAAGTAATAAGTGACAAGCATCCGTCTTCTATACGTCACACCAAATCTTGTCTTTATAGATCTTACCAATAGAAAAAGATATTAGGCTTTTACAAGTTACCTCTATATTATCAGCACCTTCAACTTCGATGTTGTAAAGATATGGATGAAGTTTGGTTGACAAACCAAGTTTAATAACCATCTCTTCAGAAATGATATTTATGTGACTCTCACGATCAATGATCAACGAACAAACTTTTCCATGAGAGGTACATATAGTGTAGAACAGAGATTCATATTGCCTCATTTCTTCATCTTCTTGAACCCAACGACCTTTTCTTTCTTGCATATTAGGTTCGCCTCCTGCTTCTATGATATCAAATTGATATGATTCTTCGAGTTAACAAAGAATCAACCGATCAGGATTTTCAAAGAAAAACGTGGTTTGTGGGTCGATTTCAAGAAACAACGTATCTCAAGTTTTAGAACTAGGAATCTGATGCTTCAAAAATGAGGTAAAAGTTAAAGATATGAACTATAAAAAAGTCTATTTACTCATTCAAAACATGTATATAATAATGCTGCACCAGTTCAATAAAAGTTATGATTCTATGATATCAAAAGAAAGAATTTAGATCAAGAAACGTGTTCATGAAAGATCAAGAACTAAACAAGTTCCTAAAGTCACAACTTGGAATATATTAACGTGATAAATAAACACCACATGCAATTTAAAATAAGATAAAGACTATCACCACCTTGCTTGGAACCAAAAACAAAGATAAAGAAGACAAAATAGAGAAAAACACTCAATTGTAAAACTAGGGCAAGCCTAAAAACGTGAATTCTTTTCTACAAGGAAAGAGAACTCTTTATTTAGTCCTAGAGTCTCTTATTTGATGACTACAATTCCTATTCTAATAAAAAAATAAAATAACTAAAGACAAGGAAAGTAAAATCCCTATTCTACAAGGAAAAGAAACTAGAATCCTATTAAAAGGAAAATCCTTATTCTAAAAGGAATAAAATAAATCCTATTTTAAGAAGGAAAGAATGTTGGCTTATTGAAATCAATCTTGAGCTTCTTGGACTTCTTGCGCTTCTTGAAAATAAGTCCATATGTTTAGACTTGAGCTCTAAAATATGATCTTGGCCAAAAGTAATGAAATTTAACATAGAATCTTCTTTTACATCATTCTCCCCTAGTTGATAAAGACTCGTCCTCGAGTCTAAAGGCTCCACAAATGGCAAGAGATTGGCAACTTCCATGATTTGGTTGAAATCATAATCACCAGGCTCTAAGTCGTATTTTTCTAACTTGTCAAAGAGCTTCATCGTGTTGTAACAAAGCTTAGTATGTGGCCGAATTAAATCCCACCTTCTCAGTCGTAACTTTCTACCAATATTTCTGCAATGAATCCTCTTAAGTTTGCTTTTAATCACTAATCAGTAATCATAAGTTACTTTCTTTTGATCTTTAGTAATCTTGAACTTCTGTATGTCAATGTGGTGCTTATGGGATATGCCCAAAAAAGTTGATTTAGTACCACAAAAACCTTTAAAAGAATCAAATGCAAGTACCTTTGGATCAAGCTTGATGATCAAAGTATATCTTCTTGAGAATTCACGAGCAACAACGCTCTGATATTTAACTAGATCATATCCATTAACGGAATTTGGGTTGAGATCTCTTGTTCCCACATATTCTTGAAAATATTCATCTTTTGGAGGCAAGAAAAAGCCAGGAACAAAGTATGAACTTAAACCCTCCATTATAGAATCCTTTTTAAGCAATCCTTCCTCTTGTGTTTACAAAATTTCACGAACCTTTGCATTAACAAAATATGTTGCCTCTCTTGGAATGATAGAATCAACAAACAAATCAATATTATGTTGACTATGTCTATTAGGTAAAACGTTAAGCTCACATATGGGATACTCCAATGGATCATCATCAAACTTTGGAGGTAAATCCTTAACTTGTGGATCTGATGCATGCTCCTCCTCCTTGTGATCCTCTATAGTAATAACAACATTCATAGACTTTTCTCTATTTATTGGACCAATTGTTTGTAATTTGGTCACAAAAGAATCCTCTTTCGGCTTCAAAAGTTTAGCAATTTCTTCTGGATTTAGTGGTACTAAAACAATCTTATGTCCATCCTTTGTAAAAGAATAGTTATTAATGTCTTCATTATATTTAGCACAGTTATCATACACCCATGGTCTTCCAAGTAATAAGTGACAAGCATCCATCTTCATTACATCACACCAAATCGTGTCTTTATAAATCTTACCAATAGAAAAAGATACTAAGCATTGACGAGTTACCTCTGTACTATCATCACCTTCAACTTCGATGTTGTAAGGATATGGATGAAGTTTTGTTGAGAAACCAAGTTTAATAACCATCTCTTCAGAAATGATATGTATGTGACTCCCACGATCAATGATCAAGAAACAAATATTTCCATGGGAGGTACATCTTGTGTAGAACAGAGATACATATTGCCTCGTTTATTCATCTTCTTGCACATTAGGTTCACCTCCTGCTGCTCTGATACAAAATTGATGTGATTCTTCAAAATAACAAAGAACCAACCGATCAAGATCTTGAAAGGAAAACGTGGTTTGTGGGTCCACTTCAAGAAATAATGTATCTCAAGCTTTAGGATGCAGAATCTGATAATTCAAAACTAGGTGAAAGATGATGATCTGAACTATAAAAAAGACTATTTACTCATTCAAAATATGTAAATAATGATGATGCACCACTTCAATGAAAGTTATGATTCTATGATATCAAAAAAACGAATTTGGATCAAGAAACGTGCTCTTGAAAGATCAAGAAGCGTGTTCTTGAAAGATCTAGAACTAAACAAGTTTCGAAACTCACCACTTGCAGTCAATTAATGTGCTAAAGAAATACCACTCATAATTGAAAACAAGATAAAAACTATCACCACCTTACTTGGAACCTAAAACAGTGATAAAGAAGACAAAATAGAGAAAAACACCCTACTATAAAACTAAGGCAAGCCTACAAAATGTGAATTATTTTCTACAAGGCAAGAGAACCCTTTATTTAGGCCTAGAGTCTCTTATTTGATGA
This sequence comes from Nicotiana otophora, assembly GCA_000715115.1. NCBI lineage: Eukaryota > Viridiplantae > Streptophyta > Magnoliopsida > Solanales > Solanaceae > Nicotiana > Nicotiana otophora. The sequence continues at coordinate 27,990 of AWOL01S0004508.1, read as the reverse complement.
CTACAATTCCTATTCTAGTAAGAAAATAAAATAACTAAAGACAAGGAAAGTAAAATCTCTATTCTACAAGGAAAAGAAACTAGAAACGTACTAAAAGCAAAATCCTTTTTCTAAAAAGAAATAAAATAAATCCTATTTTAAGAAGGAAAGAATTTTGGCTTATTGAAATCAATCTTGAGCTTCTTGGACTTCTTGAGCTTCTTGAAAATAAGTCCATATGTTTGGACTTGATCTCTAAAATATGATCTTGGCCAAAATCAATAAAATTTAACATAGAATCTTCTTTTACATCATTCTCCCGTGGTTGAGAAAGACTCGTCCTCGAGCCTAAAGGCTCCACAAATGGAAAGATATTGGCAACTTCCATGATTTGGTTGAAATCATAATCACCAGGCTCTAAGTTGTATTTTTCTAACTTGTCAAAGAGCTTCATCGTCTTGTAACAAAGCTTAGTATGTGGCTGAATTAAATCCCACCTTCTCAATCGTAACTTTCTACCAATATTTATGCAATGAATCCTCTTAAGTTGGCTTTTAATCACTAATCGGTAACTATAAGTTACTTTCTTTTGATCTTCAGGAATCCTGAACTTCTGCATGTCAATGTGGTGCTTATGGGATATGCCACAAAAGTCGATTTAGTACCACAAAAACCTTTAAAATAATCAAATGCAAGTAAAACAATGCTCTGATATTTAACTAGATTATATCCATTAATGAAATTTGGGTTGAGATCTCTTGTTCCCACATATTGTTGAAAATATTCATCTTTTGGAGGCAAGAAAAAATCTGGAACAAAGTATGAACTTAAACCCTCCATTATAGAATCCTTTTTAAGCAACCCTTCCTTTTGTGTTTACAACATTTCATGAACCTTTGCATTAACAAAATATGTTGCCTCTCTTGGAATGATAGAATCAACAAATAAATCAATATTATGTTGAGTAAGTCTATTAGGTGAAAAGTTAAGCTCACATATGGAATACTCCAATGGATCATCATCAAACTTCGGAGGTAAAGCCTTAACTTGTGGATCTGATGCATGCTGCTCCTCCTTGTGATCCTCCATAGTAATAACAACATTCATAGACTTTTCTCTATTTATTGGACTAATTATTTGTAATTTGGTCACAAAAGAATAATCCTTCGGCTTCAAAATTTTAGCAATTTCTTCTGGATTTAATGGTACTAAAACAATCTTGTGTCCATCCTTTGTAAAAGAATAGGTATTAAGGTCTTCATCATATTTAGCACACTTATCATACACCCATGGTCTTCCAAGTAATAAGTGACAAGCATCCATCTTCATTACATCACACCAAATCGTGTCTTTATAAATCTTACCAATAGAAAATGATACTAAGCATTGACGAGTTACCTCTATACTATCATCACCTTCAACTTCGATGTTGTGAGGATATGGATGAAGTTTTGTTTAGAAACCAAGTTTAATAACCATCTCTTCAGAAACGATATGTATGTGACTCCCATGATCAATGATCAACAAACAAACGTTTCCATAGGAGGTACATCTAGTGTAGAATAGAGATACATATTGCCTCGTTTATTCATCTTCTTGCATATTAGGTTCACCTCCTGCTACTCTGATACCAAATTGATGTGATTCTTCATGTTAACAAAGAACCAACCGATCAAGATCTTGAAAGGAAAACATGGTTTGTGGGTCGATTTCAAGAAATAATATATCTCAAGTTTTAGGATGTGGAATCTGATAATTCAAAAACGAGGTGAAAGATGATAATCTGAACTATAAAAAGGCTATTTAGTCATTCAAAACAGGTAAATAACGATGATGCACCGGTTCAATGAAAGTTATGATTCTATGATATCAAACGAACGAATTTAGATCAAGAAACGTGCTCTTGGAAGATCAAGAACTAAACAAGTTCCTCAAGTCACTACTTGCAATCAATTAACGTGATAAAGAAATATCACACGTAATTGAAAACAAGATAAAAACTATCACCACCGTACTTGGAACCTAAAACAATGATAAAGAAGACAAAATAGAGAAAAACATTCTACTATAAAACTAGGGCAAGCCTAACAAATATGAATTATTTTCTACAAGGAAAGAGAACCCTTTATATAGGCCTAGAGTCTCTTCGTTGATGACTACAATTCCTATTCTAATAAGAAAATAAAATAACTAAAGATAAGGAAAGTAAAATCTCTATTCTACAAGGAAAAGAAACTAGAAACGTACTAAAAGGAAAATCCTTATTCTAAAATGAAATAAAATAAATCCTATTTTAAGAAGGAAAGAATGTTGGCTTATTGTAATGAATCTTGAGATTCTTGAAAATAAGTCCATATGTTTGGACTTGATCTCTAAAACACGATCTTGGCCAAAATTAATAAAATTTAAAATATATTCTTCTTTTACATCACGGCTAGACAGTTGAAGGTACATGAGAAGAATTATCTTGTCCACGACCTTGAGTTAGCAGCTATTGTTCATGCCTTGAATAGTTGGCGGCACTATTTTTACGGTGTCCCTTGTGAGGTCTATACTGACCACCGGAGTCTGCAGCATATGTTCAAGCATAAGGATCTTAATTTGCATCAGCGGAGATGGTTAGAGTTTCTTAAGGACTATGATATCACCATTATGAATTATCCCGTGAAGGCCAATGTGATGTCGATGCCTTGAGTCAAAAGACGGATAGTTTGGACAGTTTAGCATATCTACCGGTAGCAGAGAGGCCAATAGCATTGGAGGTTCGGGCCTTAGGCAACCAGTTTGTTAGATTGGATGTCTCGGAGCCCAGTCGATTTCTTGCCTATGTGGTTTCTAGGTCTTCTCTATATTATCGTATTAGAGAGCGTGAGTATGTCAATCCCCATCTACTTGTCCTTAACGATACGGTTCAGCATAGTGATGCCAAGGAAGTCACTATTGGAGATGACGGTGTGTTACGGATGCAAGGCAGGCTATGTGTACCCAATGTAGATGGTTTGCGTGAGTTGATTCTCTAGTGGGCTCACAGTTCACGGTACTCCATTCATCCGGGTGCCGCCAAGATGTATGAGGAATTGTGGAAGCACTATTGGTAGAGGAGAACGAAGAGAGACATAGTGGAGTATGTAGCTCGGTGCCTAAATTTTAGTAGGGGAAGTATGAGCATCAGCGACCAGGTGGAATTCTTCAGAAGCAAGAGTGAAAATGGGAGCGGCTTACTATGGATTTTGTTGTTGGGCTCCCACAGACATAGAGGAAATTCGATGAAGTATGGGTGATTGTGGATAGGTTGACCAAATTGGCTCATTTCATTCCTGTGATGACTACTTATTCTTCAGAGCGGTTGGCTCGAGTCTATATCCACGAGATTGTCAGACTCCATGGCATTCCATTATCCATCATCTCTGGTCGGGTTACGCAGTTTACTTCGCGATTCTAGAGGGTCGTACATCATGAGTTAGGGACGCGGGTTGAGTTGAGTACGTCATTTCACCCTCAAACGGACAGACAGTTTGAGCGCACTATTCAGATATTGGACAGACAGTTTGAGCGCACTATTTAGTTTGAGGGTTCTTGGTATCAATTGTTGTCGCTTGTAGAGTTTTCCTACAACAACAACTACCAGTCAAGCATTCAGATGGCTCCGTATGAGGCCTTATATGGGAGGCAGTGTCGGTCTCCGGTGGGTTGGTTTTAGCCGGGTGAGGCTAGGCTATTGGGTACAGACTTGGTCAGGATGCTTTGTAAAAGGTTAAATTGATTTAGGATCAACTTTGTATAGCCCAATCTAGAAAGAAGTGTTATGCGGATCGGAAGGTTCACGCCGTTCCATTTATGGTTGAGGAGCGGGTCTTGCTCCATGTTTCGCCCATGAAGGGTGTTAAAAGGTTCAGAAAGAAGGGAAAGTTGAGCCCTAGATATATCGGACCTTTTAAGATTCTTGAGTGGATTGGAGAGGTGGCCTACAGACTTACACTACCACCCAGTTTTTCTATAGTTCATCCAGTATTTCATGTTTCTAACCTCCGAAAGTATCACGGTGATCCATCTCATGTGTTGGATTTTAGGTTAGTCCAGTGGGACAAGCATTTGTCTTATGTTGAGGAGCCAGTGGCTAGTTTGGATAGACAGGCTCAAAAGTTGAGATCGAAGAACATTGGTTCTGTAAAGGTTCAATGAAGGGGTCAACCAGTCGAGGAGGTGACGTGGGAGACCGAGCATGATATGCGTAGCCGTTACCCTCAACTTTTCACCACTTCAAGTATGTCTCTATACTCGCTCGAGCACAAACGTTTGTTTTAAGAGGGGGAGGATGTAATGATCCGACCGGTCGTTATAAATATTGTTTTCCCTGATCCCCTATTTATTGCTTCCTCTGTGTTATATTGTTGTTACGATAATTACGGGGGTGTTTGTTTTTTTGTTTCGGAGTGAAATGGGACAATAGCCCCTAAGTTGAAGGTTTATATTGTCAGAGTTGACCATAGTTTGACTTTTGTGTAGATCATGCCGGAATGGAGTTTTGATGATTCCAAAAGGTCAGTAGGGTAATTTGAGACTTAGGAGCGTGACCGAATGTTGATTTGGAGGTCTGTAGGTCGTTCCGGTGTAAATTGGCAAAACTTAGAAAATAGAAGGTTGGAAGTTTGACCGGGAGTTGAGTTTATTGATATTTTGGTCGGAGAAAGATTTTGGAAGTTGTAATAGGTCTGTAATGTCGTTTATGACTTGTGTGTAAAATTTGAAGTCAATCAGAGTTGTTTTGGTATGAATCGGCAGTAGTTTTGGAATTTGGAAGTTTATAAGTTCATTGGCTTGAAATTGGATTGCGATTCTTATAAACGATGTTGTTTGATGTTATTGTTGGCCTCGAGTAGGTCCGTTATGTGTTTTGGAACTAGTTGGTATATTCGGAGGGTCCCGACGACCCTAAGTGTGAAACAGATTGAATCCGAATCGAAATTGGAGTTGGTGCATTACTGAAGCCCTACTGCTTCTAGTGTAATCGAACCTGCGCCTTTTGGGTCGCAAGTTCGACCTCACATGAGCGGATCTTGAGCCACAGAAGCGAGTATTGTTTTGGGCCGCTAGGTCCGTAGGTACGGACATTCACACGTAGGAGCAGCATCGCCGGTGCGAGAGAAAATACCGCAGAAGCGGAAAGAGCTAGCCAGCCCTGGCATCACAGAAGAGGAAATATTCCGTAGGAGCACACTCGCAGGTGCGATTTCTTTTCTGCATAAACGGAACTCGTGGATTCAAGTGAAATCCGCACCTGCGATGGTTTTCTGCAGGTGCGACCCTAGGCCCGCAGAAGCGTGGGTCGCTGGGCATAAAACTGTCTGTTCGTGGGTTTGATGTTCATTCATCCACTTTTGGGATTTAGAGCTCGGTGTGATTCAATTTTTCGGGAAACTTTCAGGGAAAACATTCGGGGTAATAATTCCTAACTCAACTTTGGTTAAATTAACCAATCTATTATTATTTTTAGGATTTAATTAGTGTTTAAAGTTGAAAAGTTATGAAAACCCCTTAGGCTACATTCTAGGATTATAAGGCTAAGCTCTGATCAGAATTTAGTAATTTTTGTATGGTTGGACTCGTCGTTGAATGGGGGTTCGGATTTCGTAATATTTTTGAATTTCGAGGTGTGGGTTTGCCCTGTGTTGACTTTCCAAGTTGAGTTTTTTTATTGTTTACAGATATCGTAAAATTTTATTGTTCGAATTAGTTTCCAATGGTTATATTTATGGTATGAAATTCTTTTAGATAGATTCGAGCCATTCGGGGTTGGATAATCGAGGAAAGGCCTAATAGTGGATTGAGTTAGCGCGATTTTGAGGTAACTGACTTGTCTAACTTTGTCTGGGGGATATTCCATTTAGGATTGGTGTTGTTGTGATAACTGTGATGTGTGAAAGCCGTGTACACAAAGTGACGAGTGTGTACATGGGCAAAATAGGAAAATTACAAGTTTTAAATATGTGCGTCAAGAATTAATTGAGTTATTTTATCATGTTATATTCATTATCGTTAGCCTATTTTAACATGTTCTATTTACCTTACGTTTTCTTGCTAATTGCTCTACTTGTTTAGTTGAAGTTTTGTTCCCTTTATTCTATGTTCATTAATTGACTATTGAACTCTTTACTTGAAGTTATCATTCTTGGAATAGCTTGTTGTTGAAGATGGCATTAAATTATAAAGATCGTGATCTTCATTGAGGCAAAGTGCTAAATTGTGAGATATTATTTTGCTGGGTTATTTACTTCAGTTGTTTTGTTAAGACTTTGTGTACAGTTTGGCAGAGCTATGGGCCCCTTATTGGGGAAAATACTGTGATTGTTGATTTCTTTGTCAAGTTGTGATATTTGGGCACTTGAGGTGCGATTTGTGATATGTTGTGATATTGATACGCATGCGGTGAGATAAGGTGGGCTTGATACGCGTGGCTAGTATGGAAACTACTAGAAAGCATGTTGTTTGATAAGGTGTGCTAAAACGCGTGATGCAATATCGGGAAAAATAATTTTTAAAACTAAATGTAAAGGCTCCCGCGGAGATATATGGAAATATCGTGAATTTATTTATGATTTGAGACTACGAAGCGGGTAATGACCTTTGTTGATATTTCTCTATTGTTGTACTTGTTGTAACGACCCGGCTTTTTTTTTTTATAATTAGCATCCTTTTCAGCGGCTTAAGGTCTCGAGCAACTTCGTAATGTGTATTATGACTTGCGTGTGTGGTCGAGTTTGGTTAGAGATTAAATTAATAGAACAGTTCTTATTTTTGAAGCTTAAGTGATAAGAGTTGACCGGAGTTTGACTTTTATGCAAACGACTTCGGAATAGAGTTTGATGATTTCCATATCTTTGTATGGTTATTTCGGACTTAGGAGTATGTCCGGATTTAGATTTGCAAGTCCGTAAGTTAATTTGGCGCATTTGTGATAAAATTGGAAAAGTTGAAGTTTTAAAATATTTATATGTTTGACCAAAGGTTGAGTTTGTCGATAATGGGTTCGAATTTAGATTCCGGAAATCGGAACAACTCCATTATGTAATTTATTACGCATGTGCAAAATTTGAAGTCATTACGGATTGGTTTGGTATGTTTCGGCGCAAATTATAGAAGTTGGAAGATTTGAAAACTCATAATTCGATTCGAGGCATGATTCATAGTTTCGGCATTGTTCGACATGGTTTAAGGCCTCGACTAAGTTCGTATTGTATTTTGGGACATGTTGGTTTATTAGGTTAAGGTCCTGAGGGCCTCGGGTGGATTCCGGATGGATAACGGATCGATTTTTGTACTTGCGAATTTTGGTGCGTAGGTGCGTGTTAGCTCCTGTGAGATTTCTGGTCACTTCTGCGATATATGGGCAGTCATGCTGCGTCTCTTTTGCGGAAAGGGGAGAATAGGTGCGCGATCGCATCTGCGAAATATTGATCGTAGATGCGATGTGATGCTCTAGCTTTGTCTTTTCCTTGTGCGTCGTTATTGCCGCTTCTGCGAAAGCGCAAATGCAAAAAATGCCACGCATGTGCACAGTCTTGGCAGGCAAGTTAAGGTCACAAATTCGACGTTTGGCTGGCAAAAGCGAGGCCGCAGATGGGGCATTATTTCTCGCAAATGCGAAACTGGACAGAACGTTTAAGGATCAAAAACGGTCATTTCGTCATTTTTATTTTGGATATTTTGAACTCAGTTCTTGGGTGATTTTTGAGGAGTCCTTCACGACTCTAACTTGGGTAAGTGTTCTATATCAGAAAGTAATTATATTTCATGATTCCATAGTTATATCCATAAATAATTAGTGAATCAATTGGAAGAAAATGAGATTTTTGCAAAATCTTTCAAAAACGAATTATGATGATTTGGAGATTGATTCGTTATCGGAATTTGATAAAATTGGTATGGTTGAACTCATATCGGAATGGGTGTGCAGATTTCGTGAATTTTCGTCGAGTTCAGAGATGCGGTCCCTAGGTTGACATTTTAATGTGAAATTTAGAGTCGACGTTTTATTATCCACAATTGGCTTCCCATGAATTTTAATTATTTTATGAAACTAATTTGGCTAGATTTGAGCCGTCCGAGGGTCATTTCATGCAAGAAGGCTATTTTGGAATAACGACCTAACTCCGTAAAGGGAAGTATCTTGCCTAACCTTGAGTGGTGGAATTACCCCTTAGGCATTGAGGCGTATGTGCCATTTGTGTAATGTGAAAGCCGTGTACGCAAGGTGATGAGTACGTACTTGGGCTTATATGTGAAATTTCTATTGGTCTAAGTTCTTAAGCATCTTTATGTATTAAATTAGAAATTTGATGGCACTTATTAAATCCTTTATTTGACATGCCTCATTCCTTGTTTGCCGAGTTTGTTTTTATATGATAATTTGATGTGATTGCCACTTGACTTTTATGTGGATTATGTGTTCAACTGATTTTCTATTTCATGGAAATAATTTTATTACGTATTTCTCATCTGCAATTAATTAATGATTTAAATTTAGAAAGAGACATTTATGTATTTACCTAAAATTTGGATTAAAGAAGGTGTTGTCCTATCTTGAGCTATTTTTCCATCCTTGTTGTTTTGAGATATTATATATGTTATGTTGAGTCGTGGTCTATCTGTTATGAAATTATTTGACATCTTTGCTCATTTGGAAAGATTGTGGTCTACGGGCATTTATGATATTTTATTGTTTCCATTGTAAGTTGTTGTTGTAATAATATTCCGTGTGAATTGTTATGTGATTTGAGTTATTGTTATGCGGCGCATAAGGTTGGCATTCCACTGTTGTTATTATGCGGGCATAAGGGTGGCATTTCACTATGGTTATATGTGTTGGGATATTGTCTGGGCAGAGGGATAAGGGGGCTATTGTCAGGGATGGTATGTGATGATGTGGAGTTATTGTGTTGGTGACTTTCATGTGATGTTGTGATTTTTCTTATGTTTATTTTTATATCTTGTGCATCGTGTCTTGTTGTTTTGGTAAACTAGATAATAGTCTGATCTATGTTGAAATTGTGAGCTTGTGGCTATTGCTGAGCGGATTATGTTATTGGCATGTGAACTGTCCGTGCATATGTGATGGCACGAGATGTCGTGTGTATATACTGATTATGATATTGGCACGTGAACTGTTCGTGCAGTTGTGAAATGATATGTGGGCACGAGGAGCTATGAGTAAATGATGATTTTATTATTGTCACGTGACTTGCCTGTGCAGATCTTATATATTGATATTTCTGGCACGTGAGCTGTCTGTGCGGTTGTGGCACAAATATGGGCACGAGGTGTCATTGTCACGACCCAAAATCCAACTAGTCGTGATGGCACCTAACCCAACCCGCTAGGTAATCCAACTAACAACTATCCAATTTAAGGAGATTTATTAAGAGAAGAAATGATAATACAACTGCTTTTATACCAAGAATTTCGCAAGGACTGGTAGTACAAATCATGAGCTTCTAAGATTTAAAATTTTACAAGACTGAATTGAAATAATTACAACATCTGTTTGAAATGTAAATGAACATAATTCAAGTCTAAAGCTACCAAGGAAAAGTGATAGCCATAAACAAAAAATGGATGTACATCTTCAAATCCAACTCCCGCCGTACGCAACAACATCAGCATCCAATATCTGCACGCAAGGTGCAAAACTATGAGCACAATCGACCCTATGTACTCAATAAATAACAAACCTAAACTTCGGTTGAAAGTAGTGATGAGTTAGGACAAAGGGTCAGAGTCCAACTTCAATAACCACACACAGTTCATAACAATATACTAAAAATAATACAAGAAAATAACTCTGAAATAAGATGCTCTACTTGTTCACAGTTACGGAAAATGGGAATGCTTTCCAAGTATAACAGTAAATCCCAAATCTTTCACCAAGAACATATGAGTAAGTTTGAAAACTGTGATGTTTCCTAAAAATCATTCAACAATAAATAAGATGCTTTCATTTTCAGATAGCATGAGGAAAAATACATCTATATGCCTACATGTCAATATTTAGGAGAAATCATGAATGTCACCAAAATGGGGTAGCATGAGGAAATGCATCTCTATGCATGTATCTCAAATATACAAGCCAAAAATAATGCATCTCAGTGATGAACTCGTGTACTCACACTCTAAGATTACTCAATTAATGGTCTCACTCTCTTACTCATCACGCTCAATACTCATCATTGTACAGGGCAGATCCAACCCAACCAAACATAAATAAAATTTCATGCTCAGTACTGTATATGGCCAATCCAACCCAGGGAAGGTCCATCCCAAATATATTTGTCAACTGATAGTCAGTCACTCGGTACTATATAAGGCCAATCCAGCCTAGGGAAAATCCATCCCCAAATATAAATGATTTAGGAAAGATGCATGCCCAGGGAAGATCCATCCCCAAATATAAATGATTCGGGCAATATCCATGCCCACAAAAGATCCATCCCTCAATATAAATGATTCGGGCAAGATCCATGCCCACGGAAGATCCATACCTCAACATAAATGATTCGGGAAAGATCCATGCCCAGGGAAGATCCATCCCTCAATATAAATCAAATATCTTCTATGTAGGGGTCGAGACTCCGAAGGGGCTCCTTCAGCCCAAGCGCTATAATTAGCCAGATCCACACATAAATAAATAAAACATGATGTGACATGTAGCCTGATCCCATAAATATCACTCACAATCAGGTACTCGTCCTCACTCAGTCATCAATCTCTCCAGTCCCTCGGGCTCACAATACTCATACTAAGCAACCCTAATCAATGATACGAGATGTGATAATACTCAATAACAGAGACTGAGATGTGATATGAAATGATGAATAAGATTGAGTACATAACTGTAATTTAACAAATAGGCCAACAGAAAAGAACGATCACTATGGGTCACAATAGTACCGGCATATAGCCTAAACATGATTCCTAGCATGAATCACAGTTCAAGGGCTCTAACACATAGAATACAACAAGAATGTTCAAATAAAATGGCTACACAACTCCAGGGTAATGACTAAATCACAATTTCTACGTGCACGCTCACACACCCGTCACCTAGAATGCGCGTCACCTCAACATAAATTACATAACACGTAATTTGAATTTTTATACCCTCAGCACCAAGTTTAGAAGTGTTACTTATCTCGAACAAGCCAAATCCAATTTTGGCTAAGCCAAACGATGCTCCAAAAATGCCACCAAGCGCATTGATAATGTCAAAGGAAACAAGCCCAATTGATAAAGGTCGAATCTTTCACCCAAATCTGACTCAAAATCGATGTTCAAAACTCAAAAATTCACTCTATGAAACTTTAGACAAAACACCTCAATTTTCTATTTAAAATTCACAATCCAATTACCAAAAACGAAGAAAGATTCACGAAATATAACCCAAACCGAGTAGAGAAGACTTACCCCAATCCATATGGTAAAAATTACCTCAAACATTTCCCAAATCCGAGTTTCCCAACTCAAAATATGACAAAATGAACAAACCCTCGATATTACATATTTTTTTATCCAGCTGTTTCGCCTCGTTTCATGTGACAAACGATCTCGAAACTCGCTTTTGATGCCTCCAATAGATTCCTTGTAAATTTCAGTCAAGTTAGGCTATTGAATTACTCCATTTGACCTTATAATGAAGGAGATATGTTGGTTTTAATATTTGAAAATAGTGCAGATTTTTAAATACGAAGTTAGTGGCAATTTCGTAATTAATTTAAATAAAATCTGGCCACCCAATTCTTAGTAAAATGACCATAAACTCCTCATACGATGTCCAAATTCGACGATTCTTTTTTCCATAAATCCAATTCTTAGTAAAATGACCATAAACCGCCGTGTAACCTTACCATGCACATACCCGGGGGTGATCCCACATCACCCTAATCTATACAAGCCTGAAGACATAACCAAACTGAAGATCCTTAATTCAACCTAGCCCATAAATCTTTGAATCCAAGTTTCCAACATCCAAAATTTCCTATAAGACCCAAATCTCGCATCTATACACTGTATAAGTCTGAATAAACTGCATCGAGCCTTAACCGTAACCCCAGACACAATCACATGATATACCACATAACTCAAATACTCTTAGAAATAATTTCTAATCACTGTAGCTGCTAAACAATAAACTTGTACTGGTAATAAACCTCATATCAAATAAAACCTTGTTCTAAAATGTTCGTACACTTTAGATGATGAATGAAGTACGCCAAAACTCATAACCATTGATGGTAGGCTATAATTACATATTTTAGTCACTTATTGCACTCTAATTTTGTCACACCCCGAATCTAGGAGCGAGACCAGCACCCGGTGCCTCACCTAACCTGGCGTACCAAATTGCGACTAAGGGACTCTGATCATATAATGTCATACTTTGGCCATGGGACCACCTTGCAAGACAATTTGCGAAGCAAAATATAAAACTGAATGGAAACTAGCACTAACTAAACATCAATATAAAGCTAGGCCGACAAGGTCGTCATAGCTACTACAGCTGACAAACCACCAAATTATACATACCAGGCCTACAAACCCAACATACTGCACTAACCAACAGGATATGTCTA
>AWOL01S0004505.1:9858-31101 GCA_000715115.1 Nicotiana otophora | reverse complement strand
AATTATGTGTGAAAGATATTTAATTGAAGAACTTGATTTAACTGGGTGTAAATGTATTTATCAATTGTTGAGCGATATTAATGGTGATTTCATTGTCTTACTGTGCACATCACTGGTTGTTTTATGTTGCCCTTATTGTTATTTGTTTTTTATTATTTTGTATATTATATTGCACAGGTTATTAGACTAGTGAGTGTCTTGACTGTACCTCGTCTCTACTCTACTGAGGTTAGTCTTGGTACTTACTGGGTACCGACAGTGGTGTACTCATACTACACTTCTGCATATTTTTGTGTAGAGCCAGATATTTGGAGACATCGGACTTGAGCAGAGTTAAAGCGGGATCGTAAGGATTCAAGGTAGAGCTGCTTAGTCGTCGCAGTCCCTTGTCTTTTTATTTCATTGTACTGTTAATTTGAAATCAAACAGTATTGTATATTCGGTCCTCGTGATCATTCCATGTATCCAGTTAGAGTTCGTGACTCAGTACTACCAGTCTTGGGAGGTTGTATATGGTAATTATTTCCACTGTTAGTTTCAAAAAAAATAGCTTCAAAATGTAATTGAAATCGGCTTACCTAGTCTTAGAGACTAGGTGTCATCACGACGCCTGTGGTGGAATTTTGGGTTGTGACATAAAATGTTGGAGATTAAAGGTGATACCACGACTGCAGCCAATCATGCAAGCATTACCAGGTATCATAGTATGGGAGTTGTGGAAAAGAAGAAATAGTTACAAATATGGTGATGTAGTAACAATCAGTAGAGTGATATCAAATGTCTACTACATTACAGTCTCTTGTCAAACTAAGGAAGCCTGCGATGCAAAACGTGCCTCACAAATGGCCCGACTTGATTCGAAAAATGGAGCAATATACACCAGATTTGAAGGTCACAAAAGTTATATGGGAGTGCCCTATTGAGGGATGGATCAAGGTAAATACTGATGGAGCGAGCAGGGGAAGCTCAGAAAGAAGTTCTATAGGATTTGTAGTGAGAGATGAAGAAGGAGATGTTATTTTTTATGCACTAGGTAAGGAGATCCCTCATGCTACAAATAATGAGGCATTAGCAATTGTCGATGCATTGAAATATTGTGTGGAGCAGGGTTTCACACAAATCATTCTACAAAATGATTCTATGCTCATGAAGAATGTATTAGAAGGGAAGTGGGTGACTCCATGGAATATAAGTGAATATATGGAGGAGAGCAGAAATATTATGGAAGGGTTCAATGTAAGAATATCTCACATTTTAAGGGAGGGTAACAACTTAATAGACCACTTAGCCAACTATGCTTTAGATATTGGAGATATTGAGGCTTCTTGTTTTGCACAGCTTGATTCACAAGGTCGAAAAATTATGAATTCTGATAAATCACAATGTCCAAGGAAATTGCAGATATGCATAAGCAAGGAAACGAAATTCAAATGGATACACCGCTGCACTACTCGACTGCCCAGAAACTTTTGTTGGGCAGCTGCAACAATTTGGATATCAAATAACGGATCAATAGGGGTGCTTTGGAGCATGAATTAGGTACAAGACTTAAGCAACATAGGGGTGCTTGCAACTATCTGCAATATGATACATTCAAAGGATGACAACATTCAGAAGCTACACATGATGCCCAGTTTTTCATGGACGAGTAAGCGTTTTTCAATTGACCATAGCGATGAAATGCTTTGTACCAATTGGAACAGATCATCAGTTCCATCAACTATCATATACAAAGAACACAATCTGGGAGGAAAGTCATATTTTCATAAATGGATCATACACAAACAACGCACGCAAACATGCACAATCAAGAATAACTGTTGCTGGGCAGTGCTAGTTGCTGCTGGACAGTGCTTTTGGAGATTTCATTACGCAACACCAATGGAATGCAGATTCTATGTGAACAGGAGGCATCGGTTACCAGTTGATATGGATTACAAAAATAATGAGAATTACATCTGCAAGGATCATAATGCCAAACAAGTGCGCGCAAATGCAGAAAATGACTACAATTGTAATACTCTAGTGTTTATATATGTTTTACGCTTCATATTATATTTTTATACTAGATCACAATGTGATATCAATTTTGGGAATCATAAACCCAAAATTGGTAATAGGATCTATGTAAGTGTCAATTTATATCTCTTTCATCATGTAAGACCATCTGACATTTTATTTTGTGTTTTTGGATATTTTGAATTTATTTATATAAAAAACTAGCCCTAGACACTTGTCTAGTGGATTGCCAAAAAATAATAATAATAATAATAATAATAATAATAATAATTGTGCCTTGACATGAAACCTTTCCTTATGATATGTTTTGAGGGTCTTTGTCTGACCATATATATTGTCGTTCATAGATCGATGGATTTCATATTTGGGGCATTGTGACATTTTAAGCCTTCATTGGATTTCTTTTATATGGATTCACTGGACATGGTAGATTTTACTGGCCCGGAGCAATTTGAGCTTCGGATGATAGTTGTGATATATAACGTTCTGCAAAATCATGTTTAATAGAGTAAAAATAATTTAATGATGTATACTAGTGATCCTTTCTATGGTGGCTCTATGCCTAAGTTATGGTGTCAAATGCACTGTATAATCAATTGTAAACTAAACATAATTAATGTTGGCGATTGTGATTTAATTATGCCCTATACAAAAAACTTATGTACATGAAATCGTCGAGAGAATCAACCTTTTACTTGAAAATTATAGTTGATTAATAAATGTCAAATGCAATCGTAAAAAAACTGCTTATTTCACCTAGATACAGCTCTAATGATAATACAGGATGAGCAGGGGATCCATGTAGTAAGAGTTTTAAATAATTAACTTATGAGCTTCTTGACCTCTTGTAGAATTATAGAGGCCAGTGTTATAAAATCTCTACTATAGCTATGAAAGGAGCATATAATTTTATATGGTCATCATCTCCATTATCTATTTTTATTATGTAACTTAAAGAGCAATTTCATTCAAACCCATAAATTTTTCAACTCACATTAAACAAACTACTATCATTTTACTATTTATTAAATTTTGAACGTCAGTGTATGAATCTCGAGGCAAGAATCTACTGGATCTTTATACAAATAGCCAGCTGAATTCATTGTTTGCTTTTGTTTTAGCCAGTATATATAGACTTTATACTGATTCTACAAGGTTATAGGTATATTATGCATCTAATTATGCGGAAAATCTACACTGTATGGCCTCCACCAAAAATAATAAGCAGGCAATATATATTTTATATATTATATATAGCATTTCATTATTAGTATATATTTAGCTAGCGACTGTAATTATTTTTGATCGACCAACCTAATCTATTAAAATCCCTTAATTATTGAAGAATTAACACAAATAGTCGTCCACCTAATATATTAAACTAAAAATAGCCGACGTATGTATAATATATATATCACACTGTAAGCAACTAGACAGACATTTCGTGAACTCATTGCCAAAGGGAGAAATAAAAGAGTTTAGAATCTCAATTGTATTGCCGCTAAGAACAAAAAAGAAATTAATTTATATTAATTAGTTACGAAAAATAGCTGAAAAGCTTATACCGCTCACTGTCATGGCACTCATAATACAAGAATGACCGTCAGTCAATTCATTAAACTGAACAATTAGAACTAAAATATCAAGCAACACCTAAACAACAATGACGGGTTCTATTTGCTCATAGCAATTCTATAGCATTCTCACGGTTTTCTGCAACGATCCGACCGGTCGTTTTACTTTCTAGATTCCCATTTCCCTAAATAAGACTCCCCGTATGTGCTTTTACTATTTTATAACTTACGGGGATGGTTAGTTCGGGTTTGAAAGAGTTCGGGTTGAAATCGGAACACTTAGTTCCTTAATATTGGCTTAAAAGGGTTAAGTTTGACTTGGGTCAAAAGTTTTAGTAAACGGCCTCGGAACCAGAATTTGACGGTCCCAATAGGTTCGTATGATGATTTTAGACTTGGAGCGTATATTCGGATAGGGTTTCGGATGACCCGGGAGCGTTTCAGCGCTTAATATTGGAAGTTGGCGCATTGAAGGGTTTTCAAGTACTTTAAATTTTGTTTGAGGTAGGATCTAGTGTTATCGAGTTCCGATTGGGATTCCGATCCTTGGAATAGTTTCGTATGGTGATTTGTGACACTTGCACGCAAAATTTGGTGTCATTTCGAGTAGTTTATGTATGATCCAGCGCGTTCAGAGCAAGTTGGTAGAACTTGAAGTTCATAAGTTGATTCTATTTGGTTTTGGAGTGTGATTCTTAATTTTGATGTTGTTTTACGCATTCCAAGGGATCGAGTGAGTCCGCTTTATGTTTACGAACTTGTTGGTATGTTTGGTCGAGGCCCCGGGGCTCCCGTGTTGGATTCGGAGGGGTTGACGGAGCTTGATTGCTCTTTGGAGAAGAGCTGAAGGTGGCTGGCATCTGGTGCATTCGCACCTGCTGTGGGAATGGCCGTAGGAGAGGCACCGCATGTGTGGTGTCTCGTTCGCAGAAGCGGAATGAAGGGGAGTCAGCGAGGTCCGCAGAAGCGAAGGACTTCAAGTGAACTCGCTCTTGCGATGAAGGGGTCCACAGATCGGAGAGAGACAGCCTGGCCATGGTCGCAGGTGCGCGAGGCGAGCCGCAGAAGCGGGCTCGCAGATGCGAGACTTGGCCGCAGGTGCGGCTGGTCATGGCTCATGCGTGTTCCTCATATGCGGACAATCGACCGCAGGAGCGGAGATTCTTCTGCAGGTGCGCAAATCGCTGGGAGGCAGTGAAGTGCATTTATATCGGGACTTAGGCTATTTTGGCTCATTTCTTTCATCTCTTGGGCGATTTTGGAGCTCTTTGAAGAGGAGTTTTTACCTAGCACTTTGAGGTAAGTAATTTCTAAATATGATGAGTTTAATACATGCATTTTGGGTAGATTCTTAGCACATAAAGTGTAAAAATTGTGGGTTTAGTTGAAAAACCTATGTTTTGATAAAAATGAGATTTAACCATGAAAATGATTATGGAATTTGGTGAAAATTATATATTTGAGTTTGTGAGGTCATGGGTAACATTTATCTTCGAAAATTCCCAAAATTCGAGCACGTGGGCCCGGGGGTGAGTTTGAGGAATCTTCCNCGAAATCCGGGCACGTGGGCTCGGGGGTAAATTTTCGGAATCTTCTAATTTGGGTTGGGTAATTACTCTAATAGCTAAATTATTAAATTTTGAGTGTATATTGATTAATTTATATAACATTTGGCTATCCTCGAATTGTTCGGCACCAAATTGAGGCCTTAGAGTGAATTTGTGGGCCGGAAAGTGAGCTTTGAGACGAGGTAAGTCTCTTGCCTAACCTTGTAAGAGGAAATTTACACCATAGGTGCTTTAAATTACTATTTACTTCTAATTGTGGGGGCTACGCACACACGAGGTGATGAGAGTCCGTGTAGTTTTAGGACCCAAATCATGAAATACTTGTATTGTTTGCACTCTACTTGTTAATTTAAGTGCCTAAATTATATTGAAACTTGATAAAGGATTCGTTAAGACCGAATTTCAATTACTTTGAGTTTTGGCGGGTTACTTGAACGTTAATGGAAATTGTGCTTCCATGTATATTAGTCTTGTAATAGCTTTAAATCGGATGTTCTGAGTATTCTCTCTTCTTATGGAGCAGGCCGAACGCCTCGGCAGTATAATAGATGCATCTATGGTTCGTGTCGCTTGACCCTCGGCAGTGTACATATTATTCTGGATCGGATCGTACGACCTCAACATAAATCGTGTGTTTTAATGCTTGGAGCCCAAATACACTTAATATTATTTTTATGAATTGAGGGGTTTTAACTTATTTATTGGCCCGAATTTTATCTAGAGTTAGTATGTGTTAGTTGAAGATTTTTTAGGGATTTACTATCAGTTAAAGAATCATTTATTCACTGCTTGCTAATGTGTTATTATTATTATTATTATTCACATATCTCATGTCATTTAAAATTCGTGTATTTTATTGTTGGCCCGTAATAAGTGTCGATGTCGACCCCTCGTCACTACTTCATCGAGGTTATACTGGATACATACTGGGTACATGTTGTTTATGTACTCACGCTACAGTTCTGCACTAATCGTGCATGATCTGAGGCAGGTGCATCTAGCAGTCAGTCAGGTGCGTACCCCCGTTACCCCGAGGCTTAGTAGTAAGATGTTTTCTAAGTTCGTTCTACAGCACCCAGAGTCTCACTTTTGTATTTACTTTCTGTCTACTCTATTTCAGACAGTAGCTTAGTATTTTGTATATTCTACTAGTCACTAAAAAACGTGTGACATAGGGTCTTGGAAACATGCTAATAGACATTTGATGGTTTTTGGGTATTTATATCACTGTACTTGCTCCTTTGTGAGCTTACGCTTACTTTATTAAATTTTTCACTTCTCATTTGCTTAATAAATACAAATCAACTACTTTAAAATTATTAAAAAGAATAAATACATGGCTAGTTCATGCGTTGGCTTGCCTAACCGCGACGTTGGGCGTCATCACGGCCTATAGGAGAAATTGGGTTGTGACAACATGGTATTAGAGCACTAGGTTCACGTAGGTCTCACAAGTTATGGGCAGGCCTAATAGAGTCTTGCGGATCGGTGTAGAGATGTCCACACTTATCTTCGAGAGGCTATAAGCTGTTAGGAAACCACTCTTTCTTCATCTCTTATCGTGCAATTTATGTTGTGCTAAGTGTATTTCTCTTATTCTCTCACAGATGGTGAGAACGCGAGCGGCAGATCTACCCGACCATGGAGGAGCTGCTCCCCATGTTGCTAGAGGCCGAGGGAGGGCTCCATCCATGGCAGAGGACAAGGGCATCCTATAGTTGCTCCAGTTATGCCACCAGTGGATCCAGTGGAGGATTCTGCTATTGAGGAGCAGGGCGAGGTACTTGCAGCGGAGCCAGCCCCAGTGGATTTCATGTCCGCACCAGGATTCCAGGAGGTCATGGGCTGTATGCTGCGATTTATGGATTCTTTGACTCATGCTGATTTATTTCCAGTAGACCCAGCCACATCTCAGGCGGTAGGGGGAGCACAAACCCCTACCGCTCAGGCTCCAGGGCATGCGGTTGTCATATATCAGACCCCGGGTGCACTACCCGTAGGCAGAGCTCAGCCAGTTATAGCGGCTATACCAGAGCCCAGACCAGCTACAGCCGGCGAGCCTCAAAAGCTATTGGATAGATGGACCAGGCTACATTATCATGTCTTTGGAGGTGAGCGACATGAGGACCCCACTACTTTATTGATCGTTGTAGGGACAAACTGCACAACATGAGGATATTGGAGTGGAGTCCCACGGGGTGGACTTTACTACCTTTCAGCTAGAGGATAGGGCCCGTAGATGGTGGAAGTCATATCTTCTCGGCAGACCAGCAGGTTCTCCTCCCTTGACTTGGGACCAGTTCACACGCCTCTTCCTGGATAGATATATTCCACCCTCTCATAGGGAAGAGTTGCGATTTTAGTTCGAGAAGCTCCAGCAGGGCCATATGTCAGTGACCGACTATGAGGCGAGATTCTCTAAGTTTTCTCGCTATGCACTTATGATACTTCCTACCGATGCAGAGAGAGTGCGGAGGTTCGTTGCAGCTTTGCACTCTAGTATCCAGGCCACTATGGCCCGAGAGGTTAAGATGGGGACATCGTATGAGCTGGTTGTAGAGATAGCTCGGAGGATCGAGGGTGTTCATTAGCGGAGTCGAGAGCATGTGACGAGGGACAAGTGGTTTCGATATTTTGGAGGGTTCAGTGGTGCTCCGGCTGGGGGCATAGGTCAGTTTGTGAGGGGTCAGTCTAGCAGGCCCACATATCCAGCATTGTTGCCTCCTTGGGATACTCTAGTGCGTCCCTATTTCAGCACCATTCTAGAGATCTCCTACCATTCACTAGCTATTGAGGGCTCCTCCAGTGGGCTTTCTGGTCATCAGGATCAAACTTCAAGTCAGCAGTCCACCGTATCGAGAGGTTGTTTCAAGTATGGGGATCTTAGTCATGTGAGGAGGTTTTGCCCTAGGCTTTAGGGCAAGGTAGTACAGCAGGGCCAGTAGCCTATGATTACAGCACCAGTTGCCACACCAGTCGTCCGGCCGCCCAGAGGTGGAGGGCAGGTGGGTAGGGGTCGTCCTAGAGGTGGAGTACAGTCAGGTGGCGCTCTATCCAGGTTCTATGCCTCTTCGGCCAGACCAGATGCAGTAGCCTCGGATGTCGTGATCACATGTATTATTTCTGTCTGATGTAGGGAGCTTCAGTGCTATTTTACCCAGGGTCTACGTATTCATATGTTTCATCTCTGTTTACTCATTTTCTGGGTGTTCCTCGTGAGTCTTTGGGTACTCTTGTTTATGTGTCCACACCAGCGGGAAATTCTGTTATTGTGGATCAGATCTATCGGTCATGTATCGTTACTTTCTATGGTTATGAGACTAGAGCGGATTTTCTGTTACTTGATATGACCGACTTTGAGATCATCTTAGGCATGGACTGGTTGTCTCCATATCACGCCATCCTTGATTGCCATGCCAAGATTGTTACCTTTGTGATACTAGAGTTTCCTAGAGTGGAGTGGAAGGGTTTGTTCATCAGTGCATCTAGTCGAGTTGTCTCTTTTTTGAAGGCTAGACACATGGTCGAGAAGGGTTGTTTGGCTTATATAGCTTATGTTCGGGATACTAATACAGACACTCCGGCTATTGATTCAGTGCACGTGGTCTGGGAGTTCTTCGATGTGTTTCCTTCTGATCTTCCAGGCATGCCACCTGATTGTGATATCGATTTTTGTATTGATTTGGCTCCTGGTACCCAGCCTAACTCTATTCCACCATACCGCATGGCTCCGAAAGAGTTGAAGGAGTTGAAAGAACAACTTGAGGAGTTGCTAGCAAAGTGTTTCGTCAGACCAAGTGTGTCACCTTGGGGTGCACCGGTGTTGTTCGTGAAGAAGAAGGATGAGACTATGCGGATGTGCATTGATTACCGCCAGTTGAAAACAGTTACCATTAAGAACAAGTACCCGTTACGGCGTATTGATGATTTGTTTGACAAGTTGCAGGGTGCCAGGGTGTTCTCCAAGATCGACATGAGATCGGGGTATCATCAGTTGAAGATTCGTGATTCGGATGCTTCGAAGACGGCTTTACGAACTAGATATGGCCACTATGAGTCTCTAGTGATGTCTTTTGGCTTGACTAATGCCCCGACGACGTTTATGGATTTGATGAACCGGGTGTCCATGCCATATATTGACTCGTTTGTCATTGTCTTTATTGATGACATTTTGATCTACTCGCGTAATATAGATGTGATGACCCGATAGGTCATTTTTAAATTTAACATTCAATTTCGTGCTCTCAGACCTCGAATAGCACCATATAGCATTCCTCTACTTGCGTGCATAGTCCGTATATTTTTTCAGAAAGCTTTTATGTGAAAAATTGATAAAAATGTGAAATAGTGCATTAAAAGTCACTTAAGTTGACTTCGGTCAATATTTTAAGCAAACGGACCTGGATTGGTATTTTGAAAGTTTCGGTAGGTCCGTATCATAATTTGAAATTGGGTCTATGTCCGAAATTTAATTTGGAGGTCCCTAGATCGAGTTATCTCCATTTGACGAAAACTAGACGCTTAAAGGTTTAAAGATTTCAAAGTTTGACCACAAATTGACTTTTATTGATATCGGGCTCGGATTTCGATTCCAAAATTGACTTTTATTAAAGGCTTAGAACTTTTTTTGAGTCTCAGCTCAATTTTTCTAACACGTGGAGGACGTGCGGATTATGACATTTATCTAATTATGCAACTCCGTGGAATCAATTAAGTCACAATTCCTATGATGCACGCTCACACGCCCGTCACCTAGCATGTGTGTCATCTCCAAACAATTCATACAACATGTAATTCAAGGATTCATACCCTCAGAACCAAGTTTAGAAGTGTTACTTACCTCAAACCGCATAATTTCTTACTCCGCTATGACCTTGCCTCGCGAATTGGTCTCTGAAAGTCTCGTATCTAGCCACAATTAATCCGATTCAGTCAATACAAATTATTGGAATTAATTTCATAAGAAAATATTAATTTTCCAATAAAATTCGAAATTTAACTCAAAATCGCACGTCTCGGAACCCGACAAAAATTACAAACTATGAACGCCCATCCAACCACGAGTCCAACCATACAAATTTCACCAAATTCTGACATCAACTCGACCCTCAAATCTTCAATTAAAGTCTTTGAAGATTTCTATCCTTTTCAACCCAACCTTTACCCATTTGAACTCAACAATCTTTCCACAAACTTTATTGGTACTTGTATGTATAAATAATACTCTTACACTCAAGAATCATACTCACAATCACCCATCTTTACCCAAACTCGAAATTGAAGAATTTGGGGGAAGAAATTCTTACCTCTTTGAAGCCCTAGTAAGATCCTTGTGAAATCTTCAAGCCTTGAACAGGAATTGATGAACAATTGACTAGGTCTTCACTTTCTCTCTCTAAGATGCTCTCACCACTCTCTAAAATATCAGATTTTTTGCTCCAAAAGAGTCTCTTTGCCTCAATATATTGAAATAGGGTTAGGTCAAAAATTAGAAAACTTTAAGCCCCGACGCAGATCTGCGGTCGCATATGCGACCACATAATGCTTTTATGGCCCGCATAATGGGTCGCAAAAAGGCCTTCCGGAACTGGGCAACACTGTTTCAGTCTGCGGCCGTTATACGGTCCACAGACCTGTTCTGCGGTTGCATAATGCATCGCAGAATGGGTCTGCGATCGCATAATGCACCGCAAACCTGATCTCCAAACTCGCCTCACCTGCTTCACTCTGCGGCCATTATGCAGTCCGCAGAGTGGTTCTGCGACCTCATAGTGGGCCGCATAAATGTTTTCTTCTGCCGAAAATTTTTCTTTACACCCAGTGCATTGTTCAACCTAAAACCTTTGTACTAATTGATCTACCTCGATACCTAGTCAAGCGCTAACGAGCAAGAAAACGGATATGCCCCCAAAACCTTTATTTCCTTAGCAACAGTTCTCCGGGGTAGTTACACATAAATCAACATCCGGTCAATCTTTTTAGCTTAAGTTCTAAACCTTGAAACTAAGTGTTCCAAATCATTCCGAAACCTCACCGGACCCGAACTAATTACCCCGACAAGTCACATAACAACTGTAAAGCACAAATTGGGCAATAAATAGGGGAATGAAATTGTAATACTCAAAACGATCGGCCGGATCATTACACCTTCCACTTTATCTTAGTTGTGTTATCTTTCAAACATCTTGAATTTTATTCATACATTTATTTGTATTATTCTAGTAGCTCGTTAACTTGTGACACCAGATTCGAGGATGTATTTGGATGATTCATTTGTTATGGTCTTACGCACTTTATTTCAGTAACTGACTTTCATTTAAATTGATTTTTTTTAAAATGGTTAAGATTATTCTAACATTGGCTTCCCTAGCAAGTGAAATGTTAGGCGCCATAACGGTCCCGAAGGTGGGAAATTCGGGTTGTGACAAGTTGGTATTAGAGCACTAGGTTACATAGGTCTCATGAGTCACGAGCAAGCTTAGTAGAGTCTAAAGGATCGGTACGGAGACGTCTGTACTTATCTTCCAGAGGCTATGAAGTTTAGGAACAATATCACTTCTTTCTTATTTTGTCATACGATTTTATTCTATCATCGATGATTGAACCATGATATTCTTGTTCTCTCGCAGATGGCGAGAACACGTACAACATCTACCGCCAGACGGGAGCCATAACCCCTGGTGGAAACTATGACCAGGGGTAGAGGCCGAGGCCGAGGTCGCACTAGAGGCCGAGGTAGAGGCATAGGTAGAGCTCAGTCTAGAGCTCGAGCAGCAACACCTGTTGTAGAACCTCAGGTGGATTTGGAAGCGGAGGTTCCGGCTCAGACTGTACCTGTTGGACCAGTTCAGATCCCGGGAGGATTCATAGCTACTCCAGTACTTCAGGACGCTCTAGTCCGTGTGGTGAGTCTAATGGAGGGTGTGACCCAGAATGGTACATTTCCAGTGACACCAGCCATCTCACAGGCTAGGGTAGGAGCACAAACTCCCACTACTCCCGCTCCGGAGCAGATGGCTCCCTAGAATCAGGCTCCAGCAGCCCCGCCAGTTGGGGTAATTCAACCGGTAGTTGTGGCATGTCTTCTGAGGCTTTATTGAGATTGGACAAGTTTACTAAGCTCTTTCCAACTCACTTCAATGGTACACCTTCTGAGGACCCACCGGATTAGCTTGACTGCTGCCATGAGGTGTTGCGGAACATGGGTATAGTTGAGACCAATGAGGTCGATTTTGCTATATTTCAGATGACGAGTTCCGCCAAGAGGTGGTGGAGAGATTATGTGTTTATCAGACCAACTGGTTAGCCTGCACTTTCCTGAGAGTAGCTCTCTCAGCTATTTCTGGAGAAGTTCCTCCCTATCACACTGAGAGAGGAATTCTGTAAGCAATTTGAGCATTTACAACAGGGCAGTATGACTTTTACTCACTACGAGACCCATTTTATGGATCTAGCCCATCATGCTCTCCTTTTACTTCCTACTGAGGGAGAGGGGGTGAGGAGATTTATTGATAAACTCACTCACCCTATCAGGATTCAGATGGCCAAGGAGACCGAAAGTGAGATTTCCTTTCAGGTGACTACTAATATTGCTAGGAGGATTGAGGTGGTTCTTGTACAAGAGAGAGGGCAGGGGTCTGATAAGAGGCCTTGTCAGTTCGGTAGGTTTAGTGGTGCCTCATCTGTAGGAAGGGGTAATTCTAGTAGAGGCTATCCTCCCAGGCTATTTCATTTAGCGCTCCAGGCATCCCACAGCGTTTCAGGTAGTCGCAGTCCTCATATGTCTCATTCCGACCAGCTAGCTTACAGTGCACCACCAGCTCCTATTAGTGCACCTCCACTCCAGAGTTTTCAGGGTAGTTACTTAGGTCGACATGGTCAGCAGTCACAGCAGCCGAGGTCCTGTTATACTTGTGGTGATCCGAAGCACATTACTAGTTTTGCCCTCGGGCACCGGGCAGCTCACCATAACATGTTTCTCATGCCATGGTCCCGGCACCGGTTGCTTCATCGCCCGCTCAGCCAGCTAGAGGTAACGGTCAGGCAGCTAGAGGTGGAGGTCAGGTTATTAGAGGTAGAGGTTATTTCCTGTAGATTTGTCGGGGATGCCACCCGACAGAGATATTGACTTCTGTATTGATTTGGCTCCGGGCATCCAACCCATTTCTATTCCACCATATGGTATGGCCCCACCGGAGCTAAAGGAATTGAATGAGCAGCTACAAGACTTGCTTGATCATGGATTCATTAGACCTAGAGTCTCACCCTGGGGTGCACCAGTGTTATTTGTAAAGAAGAAAGATCGCTCAATGCGGATGTGTATAGATTATCGATAATTGAACAAGGCTACTATCAAGAACAAGAATCCGTTGCCAAGAATTAATGACTTATTCAATCATCTTCAGGGTGCCAAGGTGTTTTCAAAGATCGATTTGAGGTCTGGTTACCATCAATTGAAGATTAGGGCATCTGATGTCCGAAAGACAGCTTTTCGGACTCGATATGGGCATTACGAATTCCTAGTGATGTCATTTGGGCTGACAAATGCTGCAGAAGCATTTATGGATTTGATGAACCGGTATTCAAGCCTTATTTGGATTCTTTTGTGGTTGTATTCATTGATGATATCTTGATTTACTCCAGCAGTCGAGAGGAGCATGAGCAGCATCTTTGAATTGTGATTCAGACTTTGAAAAATAATCAGTTATATGCCAAATTTTCAAAATGTGAATTTTGGTTAGACTCAATTGCCTTTTTGGGGCATGTTGTATTGACAGAGGGCATAAAAGTGGATCCTAAGAAGATTGAGGCAATTCACAATTGGCCTAGACCTACTCCAGCTACAGAGATCCGGGGTTTCCTGGATTTTGTAGGTTATTATCACCGGTTTGTGGAGGGATTTTCATCCATAAAAGCCCCATTGACCAAATTGACCCAGAAGGATGCCCCATTCAGATGGTCATACGAATGTGAGTTGAGCTTTCAGAAGCTTAAGACTGCTTTGACTACGGCGCTAGTGTTGGTATTGCCTACAGGTTCACGATCTTATACAGTATATTGTGATACATCTCGCATTGGGCTTGGTGCAGTATTAATGCAAGATGGGAGGGTGATTGCATATGCTTCGCAGCAGTTAAAGGTTTATGAGAAGAATTACCCTGTTCATGACTTAGAATTGGCAGCCATTATTCATACGCTGAAAATTTGGAGGCATTACCTTTACGGTGTCTCGTGTGAGGTATTCACTAATCATCGTAGTTTGCAGTATCTGTTCAAATAAAAAGATCTCAATTTGAGGCAGAGAAGATGGTTGGAGCTGTTGAAAGACTATGATATCACTATTTTGTATCACCTCGGAAAGGCCAATGTGGTGGCCGATGCTTTGAGTAGAAAGGTTGTAAGTATGGGCAGCCTTGCGTATATTCCAGTTGGTGAAAGGCCATTGGCCGCAGATATTCAGATTTTGGCCAATCAGTTCATGAGGTCAGATATTTTGGAGTCCAGTCGGGTTCTAACTTGCATAGTCGCTCGGTCTTCCTTATATGAACATATCAAAGAGCGACAATATGATGATTCTCATTTGATTATCCTCAAGGACACAGTGCGGCACAGTGGTTCCAAGCAGGTTGTTGTGGGAGATGATGGAGTTCTGCATATGCAGGGTCGTGTTCGTGTACCTAATGTGGATGGGCTTTGTGAATTAATTCTTGAGGAGACCCACATTTCTCGGTATTCTATTCATCCGTATGCCGCCAAAATGTATCAAGATTTTTGGCAACATTATTGGTGGAGGAGAATGAAGAAGGATATAGTTGCACATGTAGCTCGATGTTTAAATTGTCAGAAAGTCAAGTACGAGCATCAGAGACCTGGTGGTCTGCTTCAGAAGTTAGAAATTCTTGAGTGAAAGTGGGAGCGTATCACTCAGAGGAAGTTTGACGCAGTATGGGTCATTGTGGACAGGTTGACCAAGTCAGCACATTTCATTCCAGTAGCATTTACCTATTCTTCAGAGTGGTTGGCGGAGATTTACATCCGCAAGATTGTCTACCTTCATGATGTGCCCTTGTCTATTATTTCTGATCGAGGTACGCAATTCACATCGCACTTATAGAGGGCTGTACAGTATGAGTTAGGCACGCGGGTTGAGTTGAGTAAACATTTCATCCACAGACAGACGGATAGTCAGAGCGGACTATTCAGATATTGGAATATATGCTTTGCGCTTGTGTTATAGACTTTGGAGGTTCTTGGGAAAGTTCTTGCCACTTGCAGAGTTTGCTTATAATAACAGCTACCAGTCAAGCATTCAGATGGCTCCATATAAAGCATTATACGGGAGGCGATGTCGTTCGCCAATTGGCTGGTTTGAACCGAGAGAGGCTCGGTTATTGGGTACCGATTTGGTACAGGATGCCTTGGATAAGGTCAAGACTATTCAGGATCGACTTCGCACAACTCAGTCTAGGCAAAAGAGTTATGTCGACCATAAGGTTTGTGATGTTGCATTCATGTTTGGTGAAAGTTTATTGCTCTGGGTTTCACCTATGAAGGGTGTAATGAGGTTCAGAAATAAGGGTAAGTTGATCCCTAGGTATATCGGACCCTTTGAAATTCTTGAAAGGGTGGATGAAGTAGCCTACATGCTCACGCTACCACCTAGTTGATCAGCGGTTCATCCGGTGTTCCATGTGTCTATGCTCCAGAAATATCATGATGATCTGTGCCATGTGTTAAATTTCAGCTCAGTCCAATTGGACAAAGATTTGACTTATGAGGAAGAGCTGGTAGCTATTCTAGTCCGGCAGGTCCGACAATTGAGGTTTAAGAGTTATTCATCAGTTCGAGTACAATGGAGAGGTCAGTCGATTGAAACATCTACCTGGGTGTCCGAGTAGGACATACGGAGTAGATATCCACACCTTTTCACCAGCCCATGTACTTTTTCTAATTTCGTTCGAGGACGATGGAGAATGTGATGACCCGATAGGTCATCATTAAATTTAACATTCAATTTTATGCTCTGATACCTCAAACATCACCACATAGCATTTTTCGACTGGCGTGCCAGTTCGTATATTTTTTCGAAAAGCTTTTATGTAAAAATTTGATTAAAATGTGAAATAATACTTTAAAACTCACTTAAGTTGACTTCCGTCAAATAGTTTGATCAAACGGACCTGTATCGGTATTTTGACAGTTCCTGTGGGTCCGTATCATAATTTGGCACTTGGGCGTATGGCCATAATTTAATTTGGAGGTCCCTAGGTCGAGTTATCGCCATTTGACGAAAACTAGAAGCTTAAAGGCTAAAAGATTTCAAAGTTTGACAATAAATTAATTTTTATTAATATCGGGCTTGGATTTCGATTCTGAAAGTTGAAATTGCTCTGTTATATCGTTTAGGACTTACATGTAAAAATTTAGGTCATTCCGGACTGTTTTGACGTGTTTCGGAGCGAGTTTTAGAATTGAAATTTTCATAAATTCATTAAGTTCGAATCGAAGTGCGAATTGTAGTTTTGACGTTGTTCGACGTGATTTGAAACTCCGAGTAGGTTCGTACGATATTTTAGGACTTGTTGGTATATTTGGTAGAGGTCCCGGGAGCCTCGGTTGGATTCCAGATCGTTAACGAATCAAACTTTAGACTTAGAACAAAGCTGGAAATTTCTGCCTACTGATGCAATCGCACATGTTGAAACTTTTCTCGCAGGTGCGAGCTCGCAGAAGCTAGCTTGGCAAGCGCAGATGCGGGCAGTAGCTTGACAAGGCAGTGGTAGTAGGTGCGAGGGAATTTCCGCACCTGCGAGACCGCAAATGTGGACGGGGAGCCACAGAAGTAGATAGCTTCTTCGCAGAAGTAGACTCTTGTCCGCAGAAGCCAGGAATGCGCAGAAGAAGATGGTCTGCAGAAGCGGACGAAACGTCGCAGAAGCGACAAATTGGTCACAGATGTGGCCTGTCCTAAGGGGGCATTGGACCGCAGAAGCGAGTTCGCAAAAACGACAACCATCCTCACATCTGTGAGACCGCAAATGCTTCCAAGTGCATCGCAGATGCGGAAACGCTGGCAGTGTTAAAAACATAAGGGTTCCCACATTTTTGTCATTTTAGACATTTCAAGCACGGTTTGGGGAGAATTTTCGGAGGGAATTCATGAAAAAACTTGAGGTATGTCATGTGTGATCATTGTTAATCAATAATATTAAATTATCATCGAGTATTTCGACTAGATTACATATTTTTTAGGTGAAATTCGAGAATTTGGGCCTATGGATTTGAAAATAAGATTTGGGGATTTGAAGGTTGAGTTGATGTCGGAATTTAGTAATATTTGTATGGTTGGACTCGTAGTTGAATGAGCGTTCATATTTTGTAACTTTTGTCGGATTCCAAGACGTGGGCCACCCTTTTGATTTTTGAATTGAATTTTGGATTTGAATTGAAAATTTAGTATTTTCACATAGAATTGGTTTCTATAATTTTTGTTGAGTATATTGAATTGTTTGTGACTAGATTCGAGGCATTCAGACACCAATTCGCGAGGCAAAGGTTTATTGGAATCTTGAGTTTGTTGCAAAGCGAGGTAAGTGTCGTGGTTAACCTTTACTTGAGGGAGTAGGACTTGTTTGTCTATTTTCTACGTGATTTAATGTGCGGGTACAATGTATATGTGAGGTGACGAGTACTTATGCATTGTCGTTGAGTCAAATCATGTGGGTGGAATTTGTTCATTCCGAATAACTGCTTATTTAATTAAGATATTCCTTCTTAAGTTTATTATTGTTTATTTGATCATTTCTCATGAAATTATTGCTAATTTAATGATTGTTGAATATTTTGGAAGGTGAGGTCGGTATTTTGGTATTGAATTGATTGATAAGTATGAATCCCCGCATTTAAATACTCTTCCGAATTTATATTATCATTTTCATGGTAAGGAAGAGTGTAAAAGCACGAAGGGTGATGCCGTGCCATTTATACTAATTATACTATTATTGCCATAGTGAGGAAGAGTGTAAAAGCATGAAGGGTGATGCCGTACCATTTTTACATTATTAATTATTGATTTATAAAGTGAGGAAGAGAGTTAAAGCACGAAGGGTGATGTCATGCCATTTAAATTATTTATTCATCATGTTGTGGCAACAAAGAGCGTTAAAGCATGAAGGGCGATGTCGTGCCATTCATATTATTTATTTATCATTTCATGAGAAGGATGAGAGTAAAAGCGCGAAGGGTGGTACCGTACCATTTTATTATTTCAGCTACCTATTTTGTTGCTGATGAATTATTTGGATGTTACATGACACTTCCCTGGTTGAAATTTTTATACCATTTCCCTTTCACATGTTCCCTCCCAATTTTGTAAAATTTGTTAAGTGTGTTCAATATTTTTTCGTGTATATATATACTTGCACATGTTGTTTACGTATATGTCTTGTCATAGCCTCGTCACTACTTCGTCGAGGTTAGGCTCGATATTTACGGAGTACATGGGGTCGGTTGTACTCATACTACACTCTGCACTTGTAAAGATTTTGGAGTTGGTCCCAGCAGCGTACCATAGACTTGCTCTGATTCAGCTACCCATAGGAGACTTGAAATATAATTGCACAGCGTCCACAGTTCTGAAGTCTCCTTCTACTTTATCTTAACTGTGTTATCTTTCAAACAGCTTGAATTCTATTCAGACCTTTATTTGTATTATTCTAATAGCTCGTGCACTTGTGACACCAGATTCAGGGATGTATTTGGATGATTCATTTGTTATGGTCTTTCGCACTTTATTTCAGTAATTGACTTCCATTTAAATTGATTTGTTTAAAAATGGTTAAGATTATTCTAACGTTGGCTTGCTTAGCAAGTGAAATATTAGGCGTCATCACAGTCCCAAAGGTGGGAAATTCGGGTCGTGACAAGTTGGTATCAGAGCACGAGCAACATTTGAGAGTGGTGCTTCAAACCTTGCAGGAACATAAGTTATATGCTAAGTTCTCCAAGTGTGTGTTTTGGTTAGATTCTATGGCATTCTTGGGGCATGTTGTATCATGCGAGGGTATTAAGGTAGATCCCAAGAAGATCGAGGCAGTTCAGAGTTGGCCTCGCCCTACCAAAATGACCGAGATCAGGAGATTCTTTGGGTTAGCAGGTTATTATCATCGGTTTGTGAAGGGCTTCTCATCTATTGCATCACCTTTGACTAGATTGACCAGAAGGGTGCTCCATTCCGATTGTCCGATGATTGCGAGGTGAGCTTTCAGAAGCTCAAGACCGTATTGACTTCAGCACCAGTGTTAGTGTTTCCTTCCGGTTTAGGGATGTATACTGTGTATTGCGACACTTCAAGCGTTGGTCTAGGTTGTGTATTGATGTAGGAGGGGCGAGTTATTGCATATGCTTCACGTCAGTTGAAGCCCCGCGAGAAGAATTACCACATGCAAGATTTGGAGTTGGCCGCGATAATTCATGCTATTAAGATCTGGAGGCATTATCTTTATGGGGGTGTCCTGTGAGGTTTACACCGATCATCAAAGCTTGCAGAGGAATCTCAATTTGAGGCAGCGCGGGTGGCTTGAGTTACTAAAAGATTATGACATTACCACCCTTTATCATCCGGGCAAGGCGAATGTGGTTGTGGATGCCTTGAGCAGAAAGGCGGAGAGTATGGGTAGTTTGGCATTCATTTCAGCAGATGAGAGGCCATTAGCTTTGGGCATTCAGTCCTTGGCTAACAGACTTGTGAGGTTGGACATTTCAGAGCCTTGCCGAGTTCTTGCATGTGTCGTCGCTCACTCTTCATTATTCAAGCAGATTAAGGCTCGTCAATACGATGATCTGCACTTGTTGGTTCTCACATAGACGATACTATAGGGTGGTGACAAAGAGGTTACTATCGAGGAGGATGGTGTTCTGCGACTCCATAGTTGCCTATATGCTCCAAATGTTGATGGCTTGACAGAGAAGATCCTAGAGGAGGCACATAGTTCTAGGTATTCTATTCATCTAGGTGCTACAAAGATGTATCACGACCTGAGGTAGCATTATTGGTGGAGGCGAATAAAGAAGGACATATTTGAGTATGTAGCGAGGTGCCTTAATTGCCAGCAAGTTAAGTATGAGCATCAGAGGTCAGGTGGCCTACTCCAGTAGATAGTTATACCTGAGTGGAAATGAAAGCGCATCACTATGGACTTCGTAGTTGGGTTGCCACGGACCATGAGGAAGTTTGATGTAGTTTGGGTCATTGTCAACAGATTGACCAAGTCGGCACACTTCATTCCGGTTGTGACCACGTATTCTTCAGAGAGACTGGCCCAGATTTACATTCAGGAGATTGTTCGATTGCATAGTGTGCCTATTTCTATCATATTAGATAGAGGCCCTCAGTTTACTTTACAATTTTGGAGGGCAGTACAGAGTGAGTTGGGAACCCGGGTAGAGCTCAGCACAACCTTTCATCCACATATCGATGGGCAGTCGGAGCGGACAGTTCAGATATTAGGTTATATGCTCAGAGCATGTGTGATTGACTTCGGAGGATAGTGGGATCGATTCTTTCCTTTGGCCGAGTTTTCTTATAACAACAGTTATCAGTCCAGCATTGAGATGGCTCCATTTGAGGCTTTGTATGGTCAGTGATATCGTTCTCCCATCGGATGATTCGAGCCCGGCGAGGCTAGGATGTACGACACTGATTTGGTGAAGGATGCCTTGGAGGAGGTGAAATTGATTCAAGAGAGACTTCGCACAAAACAGTCCAAATAGAAGAGTTACGTGGATCAGAAAGCGCGTGGTTTATTATTTATGGTGGGCGAGAAGGTTCTCTAGAAAGTCTCACCGATGAAGGAAATCATGAGGTTCGGGAAGAAAGTCATGTTGGGCCCAAGGTTTATAGGTCCATTTGAGGTGTTGAGACGAGTTGGGGAGGTTGCTTATGAGCTTGCCTTGCCTCCCAGTCTATCGGGAGTTCAACCGATTTTCCACGTGTGTATGCTCCGGAGGTATCATGCCGACAGGTCGCATGTGTTAGACTACAACACGATTCAGTTAGATGAGAGCCTGGGTTATGAGGAGGA